>OMNN01025007.1:36457-50224 GCA_900302755.1 Chromis chromis
TTCTGCACTACTATAAGCCAGTACATGTCTTTAAATGATCCGCATCAAGCTATGTCACTGTTTTCATAAGTTACACTTGTCCATGCTATTTTTACTATATTTAAATATTTGCATATTTCTTATTTTAAAACTATTGTCTGACTGTGTGAATGCACTGACAGGACTGCTGCTTAATGTCCTTGTTCAACAATGTGTCTGGGTGACATCGTTTTCATTTTTCTCATTGTTTTACAAATCCTTAACTTTATTCAATGCCTAACAGCAATACACAAGTATCATTTTGCATTTTGTGAGTGTGTTTGTGCTTGAGAAATAGAACAGTTTATTATTTTCCATCTGTCCAAGGCTGCTGCTAACCATCTTATTATTCTTTTATTATTATCCCAGTAATCCCAGTACACAAGTTGTTAAATGTACTGTTTTGTGATTTTCATGTACGGTAATATACATGTGTATTTACGGATATATTTTATAATAATAATCTAACCTTTATTGATCCCCTTGGGTTCCTTCCTTCTCTGCATTTGACCCATCCTATTCAAAGTTAACCTTAACTATACATTATAGGAGCAGTGGGCTGCCGCGGTGCAGCGCCCGGGGAGCAGTCAGGGGTTAAGGGCCTTGCTCAAGGGCCCACAGTGGTGATGACTGGGACAAGCGGTCGCTCTTACTTTAACTTCTCGCCAGTTCGGGGACTTGAACCGGCAACCCACCGGTTACAAGTTCGCTTCACAAACCAGTAGGCCACCAATGCCTGAGTTTTTCTATTTGTATATCTTTACTCCTGTACAATTAATAACAACATTGCTGTTTACACCGTTCACTCTTGACCAAAAGTATGCATTCCCATTCAAAATGAGAAGGAAATAAACTCCCTTATTTTCCATTTGAGGAGAGTCAAATTTGAGGAATTTAGGAAGTGCTACAACAGCTATGTATTATACATTATTTTGAGCAAATGCTACATTTACTCTTTACTCTTGAATTTTGTGTTTTTTTCTGCAAACTGATGCATAAAAAGCACAAATTGGGACATAAAAATTTCCTGGAGGAGAAGAAACAGACTGCACACCTTTATTTCATCATGCTTGAAGCCTTCCTCGCCTGCCTGAACCAACAATGTGTTTTACTTTACTATACGACCAAATGAAGGTGGGACTTTTTACTCTATATTTACTAACTGAACTGCTGCAGCTGCAATATTTATATCAAGAAAGATGCTTTTCATACACATAACATTTGAATTTGTTGCATTTCTATTTGCAATATAACACGATATAATAATAAATGATTGACATTTTGTTGCCTTATGATGTAAAGTTAATTGTTTGGTCTATAAAATATCAGGAAGTGCAGAAAAATGTTGGTGAGAAGCCAGAAAATAGTCACACTTCACCAGCTGGAATCAGAGAATTTAGACTTTCTGTGTAAAGAATAACTGATTATTAACTTTTCACTGCACCTCAAAATAAACCTGAACTGAATACTTAAAGCGAACTTTGCTGATTAAACATTTGTGCCACATGGATTGTTTTAAACGGATGTGTCTTCGAGCTCTGGTTTAGGGTGTTCCTTTAATGGCATTAGTGAAACAACTGAACAGGATGTGAGGGTAAGGCCACAACGCCCGGCTGATCAAGCTTCAGCTAATGTTGCATCAGTGAGGAACTAGAAAAACTGAAATATGACACAACAGGAAAAATACATTCAAGGTGCGTGAATCAGGATGCATTTGGAACAATGCAGCTGTATCATCTGTCAAAAAGCATTAAGATCTGTTAGTCTTTCAGAGTTATGGCTAACAGTTAAGCCCTAAGTTGGATTATTGATCATTTCAAAACCAACCTGCGCCTATTTTTAGCAGCATCAGTATAAAAATAGTAGCTCAACCTTCGTCATTCATCATGATCTAGTTTAGCAGACGACACCAGGCGTTTTTAAAGCACCCAGGAACAGAGTGATGTCATTTCTCAAGCCTCCACGTCATAAACTGGTGTTCATATAAGCTCGTGGTGCCAGTGCAGAGTTACAAATCTGTTTTATTGAGAAAGCGACACAAGCTCGTCTTAAAAAAAGGGAATAAAAGAAAAAACACTTCCAACAATTCACCAAAAAAAAAGAAAATAACTGTCATCACTGCTGGGGTTAACAGGGAGGGGGTTTGGTGGGTCAGTCTTCCTTCAGAATCTTCCAGAGCGCTCTCGGTCCCTCGACCTTCTCCTCTCGCGGTCCCGTCGCGGTCGTTCCCTGGATCGGGACCGTCGTTCTCTGGAGCGCGAGCGGGAGCGGTGCCTGATGGGGAAAAGGAGGAGGTTCATTTAAAAAGTCAAACTGATTCTGAAGCGTTAATCGGTCACTCGAGGTCGAGCGTTTCGTACCTTTTCCTGCGGCGGCCGTACAGTTCCCTTCGAAGTTCCCGTGAAATGGGTTTAAGGTGCATGAAGTTGCAGAAGCCCCCTCGGGTGCACTCCCTGCAGGACAAGCACACATGAAAGGGTTAATACCTGCTGGCCTTGTGTTTGGTGGAACCATGCCACGAGGAAAAAGTTGGTTCCAAGTTCCACATGCTGAGGAGCATGCCAAGCCACCGAGCGGAACACCTAATCTTTATCTCCCTCCACGCTCACTGCGTCCTATCAGTGTCCGAGCAAACAAGCCCAGACCCAATGGAAAATCACTGAGGGACTCATAAAGGAGAGGATCAGAAGGTCTCTCCCAGTGTGCAAGGACAAAGTTTATCTTTGCTTGACACTGCACCCAAGCAGCTGGTAGTTCCAGAGACTTACTGACAAGTTGCCTGAATGAAGCCCAACGTAGCAACGCTCATTTACCCCCAAGTTCATCCCCCTATGTACAGGTCTCCTGTGCTCTTATCATATCAGTTGATGCTGTGCTTTATTACCAGCTAAATGTGTGCAAACTATTTTTCCAGGCTCGACAGTCTCTTTTTTCTTGGTAATCCACCTGCACGGTGAACAGAGCAGCTTTGTCCTGGTTCGACTGGATGCAGGACAGACTTTCCTCCCATCTCAGCACCTGCTGCCAACATCACATACTTCTCTCTGTGTTTACCTGATACCCAAACACACACAAGGTTTAAACGACTTCTCAGCTAAACTAAATCAAATAACTATTATAAAAGCATGTGTTTTTATAGGCACAATTACTGGAGTGTGTAGCTGCTGGTTGCACCATAACCTACATTTAACCCTTTGACGCCCAAGCAGTTTCTGGGTGTTACATCATATTTTTACTCACTGTGGGTTCATTTTTCACTGTAATATAAAGTCCTGCACCTCTAAGGAAACAGAACGACCGTGGTTAGAAGTAGAAAGAACGCAAAGTGGAAGTGCCCACAGGGGTTACCAAATGGTGACTCATCTCCTCTCTGCTCTGTGGAAACACATCCTGCAGTTCAGCCAAAAAGTCTGCGTTAAATGGTGGATTTTGGGCAATTTTCAAAATAAGACATGTAGAATAAAGTGATTTAAAGCACCACAGATGAGAAGACAGTTGGAAAGATGAAAATCCAGTGATTCTCTGGGTTTTTACAGATTCTGGTTCTGATACATAATGTTCTTTTGGTAATTTTTTTTAAAGATAGCTTACCTTTAAAAACAAAAATGTTCAGAGGTTTAAAATGTAGTTTTCTGTTGAGATGAATTAAGACACAAAATCACTAAACATCTGCTGCTTAAATGAAACTTTCAAACATGCTAAGATCTGCTAGTTTTCTTTGCTTTGCCATCAGCTGATCAGACCAAGTAAAATGAAAACCTGCTGACATTTTCAGAAACTGTTGAGTAAAAAAGTTCACAAGGGACATAAATATCTGCAGTGTAGGTCTATGTAGGCTCTCAGTCACTAATGGTAATCCTATGAGAACAGGACTTCAGGACTTCAGAACTCTTTTTGGTTCTGAAAAACCCTCTAAGAGGAGGTGAAACATCCTCAAGAGCCAAAAAGAGAAGTCCAGCTGCTTTCTAACTGACTAACTTAATCTTACAGTATACAATTGAAAGAAAAAGTGTGTGAACCTTTTGGAATTTCATGATTTTCTGCATTAATTTGTCATAAAATGTGATCTGATCTTCATCTAAGTCAGGGGTATTGACAAATATAATGTGCCTAAAATAAAAACACAAAAAAATTTCTGATCTTTCATGTCTTTTTTGAGAACAACCATAAAAACCTCATAGTGCTTGTGGAAAAAGTATTGAGTTAATGACCTCAAAAAAGCTAATTGTAGTCAGGTGTTAGCATACCTGGAGTCCTGTTAAGAACATGAGTTTGGAGGTGTGGACTAGAGCTCCTTTGACCGATAAAAAACTTTTAAAATCTGCTCTGAACAAGAAAAATACGCTGATGTGAGCCATACCTCACCAAAAAGAGCTTTCAGAGGATCTATGATCAAGAATTGTTGATTTACATAAAGCTGGAAAGGGTTACAAAGTGATTTCAAATGACTTTAGAAACTCACCAGTCTACAGTTAGGGAAACGATCTACCAATGGAGACTCTTTGGGACTGTGGCTTTTTCTTGCAATTGTATATTCCCCAAGACAATGTATTATAGATGTTTTATTGCATTTAAACTATTTTAATGGGCATTTTACAATTTTAAACAGCTCATACTCACCCCATTTCATACTGGCGGCAGCAGGCTTCCCTGAAGTCAGTGACGGGGGAGAGCTCTGCGTGGATCGGCTGGCCGTTGAACCAGCGGTTGTTCAGGTCCATGACTGCTTTCTCTGCGTCCTCCTCACGACGAAACTGCACACAGAGGACACAGTAACTCAGAAGATTCTCAACAACAAACGTAACATAAATAAAAGTGACTACAAAGCCACTTACATACATATCGAGTCTTACTTTGTGTAAGTCGACTCAACAGAAACTAAAACCCCAGTCAGAGATATCAGGTATCATGAAGGTAGTCATCAACTTTGTCTGTTAACTCAGACTTTCTGCTTCAAACTGTTCACATAAAAGAAGTCGTTTAACACGTCATGTGATTCTTTATCTGCAGTAAATAAACGATCATGAGCAGCTGCTTCAGTCCCAGGTTGTTTTAAAGGAGAACAATGAAGAATATTAAAATGCATGATGGTAAAAAGTGCTGCTACTATAAATGATGCAGGACAGGAATGCTGGTAGAAAACTGTTCATCATGTGTGAATATATTTATTTTACTGATCAATGCAGCTGATTATTTCTGACAGCTGCACATTAAAGCTGTTAAACTTTAAACATGGTGTTGTGTTAAAATGCATTTAGGTCTGACACTGTCTCATAATGCAGGGTATCACTTTAATTTTTGGCCGAATTAAAGAAAATTTTATTTTATGATTGAATATTCTCTGAAATAAATACCAATAAATAATCAATGTTCTAAACTGTTCTATCAGCAGCAGTACCAGCAGAGTAAATGGACCAAACATAAAAACATATTTATACGATTTGGTTCAAGGGAGACACTTCTTAGAGCCGATTTAAATCTAAACTCTGAACTGAACCTGCTCCTGAGCTCTGTAGCATCAGTTCGCATGGTGATTTAGCTTCACAGCATCATCCTCGTAGTTTCAGTCGTAGCATCCGGACTAGCTTGAGTAGCTCCAAGACGTTCCACCTCTTATCCAAGAGGCTTCATCAGTTCTAAACTGAGTTCCAGGTTTTATACTCTTCAGGATCCATTAACACTATTAAAACTCCAGTCTGATGGGTGAGTGTTGCCCCTCCCTTATTATGCGAGTCGTTAGGTCCTTCCCTCTCACAATGGGATTCGTTAGGGCTCTTTGTGGCCAGGTGTGAACGGGTTCAGTTCTTCCTGGGTACAGAATGTAAAACTGCAGCTTTACATTCTCTACCCAGGAAGAAGAAGAAGATTGGCTCCATTCACACCTGGCCACAACGGACCCTAACCAACCCCAAAAGAGACACCTGGGCGCCCCGATAGCCTAGCGGTTCTGTCGTGTGACCCAGGTGCAGGGGCGTAGTGGGTGTGCTGGGTTCGAGTCCGACCTCAGCCATTTACCACGTCCTTCCCCACTCTCTCCCATTTCTGACTCTGTCCACTGTCCTGTCCTCTCTAATAAAGGCAAAAAATGAATCTTAAAAAAGAGAGCCACCTTCATGATACTGAAAAAAGTCTGACTTCAAGCTCAACATATCTGCTGACTCACTAATCTCACTCCGTAGTTCAGCCCTCTGGCCAACAGAAAGGCTTCTTTGAAATATAGCTGCTTTTCATATCAGCTCTTAATCACTCTTCT
This sequence comes from Chromis chromis, assembly GCA_900302755.1. NCBI lineage: Eukaryota > Metazoa > Chordata > Actinopteri > Pomacentridae > Chromis > Chromis chromis. Next base: position 42,729 of record OMNN01025007.1, read on the forward strand.
CTTGTAAACACACCGAGATCCTTCACCAACCTTAACGTAGACATTGCCGACAAGGTGGTCGCCTAAGTTATCACACACGTTCATCTCCTCCACCTCGCCATACTTCTCCTCCATCTCTGTGAACACCTCCTGAGTCGGAAATAAGAGGGGAAACAGCAGTTTAGCGTCCAGTCGGTTCTTTTTTTTATATATATATACTTTATTTTTATTATTAGATATTTTTACATGGAACAAACAACTAACAGGAATATAACAGCGAGGACAGCAGACAGGGTCAGTACAGTTTCAACATGCATTAGTTCTTGAGTTTAATTTGTACATCATATTCATCAATATCCTCGGTAGCCGCAGAAAAAAGATAGCAATTCTGCAGATTATAGAATAAGACATCTGTACAGGACAGAACAAGTACTTTGACTATTTTAGATTCATATAAGATTTCCAAGGTACCTCTCAAACTTAGCGCTGGCATATCTAAGGTCAGACGCTCCATAATATAAATCTCCCCTATGATCTCCTTCCATTCTGAAACGGCTGGAGGCTCCTTACTGAGCCATTTTCTGGTTATTGCTTTTTTGTAACTGGCTAATAGAATTTGTATTAAGTACTTATCTTGTTTCCTTGTGTTTGTTGGTAAATCCCCTAAATACATAAGACTGAAAGAGCAGTCTATTTCTGAGCCTAGAATTGATCTGATTTCTTTGATTACATTTCCCCAAAACAGTGAAAGCGTAGGACACTCCCAAAAAAAGGTGGAAATGTCCAGCAGACGTATCGCCACACATCCTCCCACAATGACCAAGCTCAGGTCTGTTAGTCTGGCATCCTTTGATCTTTGGAGTAATAAAGAATCTTAGGATATTTTTCCATGTAAATTCTCTCCACAGACCCGAGCTTGAAGTGGATGACTGTGTTTGACAGATGTTGAGCCAATCTTCCTCAGTTATCTTTACATTAGCTTCCTTCTCCCATCTTGTTTTAACATATGTTGTGGAGTGGCCTCTCCCTAGCTGCAAGGACGTGTACATTTTGGAGATCAATTTTCTGGTGGCGTTGCCTTTATGTGCGTCCATAAATATTTTAATCACATTTAATCCTTTCTCTGTTGTCCACTTAATGTTTTTGTGATAGTAATGTCTCAGTTGAAGGTATCTGAAGAAATAACTTTTCTCTAGGTTAAAGGTGTTTCTAATTTGTTGGAAGGTCATTAATCCTTTATTATTTGTTATTACTGAGAATGAAGTAATTCCTGAATTTCTCCAGTGCTTAAACCTACAGTCCAGTTTAGCAGGTATGAACTCTGAGTCATGTATTATCCAGCGTAGTATTCGTGCGTTTTGTTCAAATTCTCTGTCCTTGAGTATTTTTTTCCAGATGTTCAGTGGAACTGTTACCCAGGAAGGAAGTTTGTTCAGATAGTTATTTAGAAGGTTTATGTCTCCTATTAATGAGGGGAGAGGTATTTTTATTAGGTTTTGTTCTATAGTCTTCCATTTGGCGTCATAGGTGGGGTCACACCAACAAATTAAGTAACGTATTTGTGCTGCTCTATAATAATCTTCTAGGCAGGGCAGACCCATCCCGCCTCTATCCTTCGGAAGTTGTAAGGTCTGAAATTTTATCCTTGGTTTTTTTCTTCCCCAAACAAAAGATGAAATCATTCTATTCCATTCATTAAACTGCTTGGGAGGTATTTCCACCGGCAGTGATTGAAAGAGAAAGAGCAGTCTAGGCAGTATGTTCATCTTTACTGCTTCTATTCTGTTATACATGCTCATTGGTAGTAGTGACCATCTGTTTAGGTCTGCTTTAATGTCTGCTGTAATGGGGGTATAATTGTTGTCGTATATGGAGGTTAAGTCTTTAGGTATCTGGACACCTAAATATTTAATCGTGTTGTTTTTCCATTTAAATTGACATTTACTGGAAATTATCTCCGCAGGTTTGTAGTTAAAGGTAAGGGTCTGTGTTTTTTGTAGATTTAGTCTGTAGCCAGAATATGAACCAACCTTTTCTAGAATGGACAGTACTCTAAGTAGGCTTGTCTCAGGGCAGGTAAGTGTCATAAGAATATCATCTGCATATACACAAATTTTGTGTTGAGCCTCTCCGATTGAAATGCCCATTATAACATTGTCCTCTCTGACCGCCTGAATCAGAGGCTCAATAAATAAGGCAAAGAGGGCAGGACTGAGGGGGCATCCCTGTCTGCATCCTCTTTCGTGTGAAACAGACATAGATAGATTCCCATTTATTTTAATTCGGGCTGTAGGTAAGCAGTATAAAGATTTCAAACATCCTATAACCTGGGAGTTAAAGCCGAATCATTTGAGGACCAGATATAAATAATCCCACCGGACTGAATCAAATGCCTTTTCGGCATCTAGTCTTATAACTACTGATACTTTTTCTCATATTGTCAATAAGGTGTAATGCTCGTCTCACATTGTCCTGTGTTTGTCTATTTTTTTACAAAGCCTGTTTGGTCTGAGTCAATTAGTTCCGGGATTATGTTTTCCAAGCGTTTTGTCATTATGGATGCAAACAGTCTATAGTCTATGTTTAATACTGATATGGGCCTGTAAGAGCCACACTCAGTCCTATCCTTACCAGGTTTAGGAATTACCGAGATCACTGCTTGTCTCCAGGATATTGGAGTCTCCCCTCCCTGCAGGACGTGATTAAAACACTTATTTAGTAATGGTATTAGAGTTTCTCTAAAGAGAAATGGTAATTCTGCAGGGTAGCCGTCTGCACCTGGCATTTTATTTGACTTCAAATTTGATATAGCCTTAATTATTTACTTGTCTGTTATTGTCTCAGTTAGTAACTTATTCTGTTCTGTTCCTACAGATGGTAGGTCTAAAGATGATAGGAAGGTTGCTACATCTGTCAACTCTGCTGCTTGAGGTTGGGCATATAAATTTCTGTAGTACACTTCAAAAGTGTTTTGTATGTTTTCTAAATCATGATGAGTTTTTTTGGACAGGGGGTCTCTAATTTTCTGTATACATCGCTCGGCTTGTAGTTTTTTTATTCTCCATGCAAGTAGCTTTTTAGATTTAGGGCCGTTTTCATAAAAGTTTTGTTTGATTAGCTTTGCTCTCCTCTCTACTTGATTTTCCAATAGATCATTTAAGATTTTTTTTGTATTAATAATCTCTTTTAAAATATTACTATCATTATTCTCTACATGTTTACTCTCCAATACTTTTATCTTTTAACTTAGTATTTTTGTTTGTTTGTCTTTCTCTTTTTTCTTCCGGGATGACCACAGGATGAGTTTGCCTCTCAGGACCGCCTTAGCAGCGTCCCATAGTGTGCTGGGGGACACTGTTCCATTGTCATTGTGAACTGTGTACTCCCTTAATGTGTGTCGTTGAGAAGACCTGTATTAAGTCTCCACAAGGTCTAATAACTTTGTATTCTTGATAAAGCATGAATTTATATGAAAACTAAGTTTTAATCATATGTTTAAACGCTGCATGACCTGAACAGTAAAACATCTGTCTGCTAGTAAAGGAACAACAGAACATATAAACAAACACATTCAAACATTGTGACAGTGTGAACTTAACTTCAAGGCAAGGGGGGGAAGCCCTACTCCCAGTAGGGGCCCTCCTTCTTGTGGACATGAGTCTCCAACAAGTGATAATCAGAGCAAAGCACATCAGTGTGGTGATCGCTCCCAGATCAGCGGTCAGTTTTAATGTCTAATCATGTCAAAGGGAAAATGCATTGTCACTTGTTATTAATTATTACACAAGTTACTCACGGCTCTGTAGTCAACTCTTCCGTGTTAATCCACTAGGGCTGCTCAGTACTTTGGTGTACAAAACAATGTTTTACTAAACTCCATCATTGCGTCGGACCGACTTTAATTTTTCCTGGATGTTTTTCATGTGCGCTTCTCGGCCTCGGCGTGATCCCGCTCCTGCCGTCTCCCAGGGCGGGTGTCTCACTCTGGGTGGGGGCGCAGCTCCTGTAGAGGTCTTCTCTCTTTCTCCAGCGCTGTCTATGATCATTCCCCTCTTCTGTAGCTCCTCTCTTGCATGTGATGCGCTGCTGTAGATGATCGGCCCGGTGTCGAGAAACACGCGGAGCTTTGCAGGATAGAGCGTCTGGAAGCGCAGCCCTTTCTCTTTAAGCGTCTTTCTGATTGTGGAGTAGGCTTTTCTCTTCATGACGATCTCTGTGGGGTAATCTTGCTCAAAAAACACCCTTTTCCCCTCGTAGAGTATCTGTTTCATTTTCCAAGCAGAGCGGAGTATTAGTTCTTTGGTTTTATATTCTTGGAGGTAAACCATCACAGACCTCGGGTTGGCACCGGGCGGGGGTTTGGTACCGAGGGACCGGTGTAAAATCAGCCCTTTTGTTATTGGTCAGTGAGATCACATGGTTTGTTTAGAGGCTGAGATTAGCCATATTATTAGTGGTAGTTGCTAGGATACTGGGAGTGAACGCTGGTGCATATCTGGCTGCCGCTGCTCACTGGTACATTTTTTTATACGTTTCTTTTTATATTTTACTTCACCTACCACCATTGACACCCAGCCTGCTGTTGTCGGATTTTGTCCACTACCTGTCAATGGTTTGGATGTATTAACTCCGGCTGGTTTTGGCTTGTTTTTTTCGCCCTTTTTGGACTGTCTCTGGGCTAGCCACTTAGCCGTGGGGCTAACGTTCGGATTCTCTTCCAACTGCCGTTGGGCAAAATGCTAACGTATACGGCCGCCCAGATGATGAGCCTTTTCAGCCGTGCTGCTCTGTCTGGTATTGATGTCATCAAACAACTTGGTCTCCTTTGCTGACTTCGTTACGTCCACAGAGGCTCCCGGCGGAGTTTTGTTTACACCCGGACTGAACATGGCATGATCACGTCGTCAGAGCGCTGCTGCGCTGAGGATTTGTAGTCCTACCATCAACACACGTAACACTGCGAGACCTCTACACTCCAGCAAGGAGGACACTGCGAGATCACCCCACACTCGACTGGATAAAATTCATGTAGCGGATTTCAGTTTACGTGGAGTGGATTACAATGTCTTGCTTCCTGTACAGAGAATTATCCCTCAATCTGTCATCAAAATTGAACTTTTTAAATCCACAATCCATCACAAATGAATCTGTTCTTTTAGAAGAACACATCAGAGAGAAAGGACTAGACTTCATGTGCCTTACAGAGACCTGGCACCAGCCAGAGGTTTACTCTGCCCAAAATGAAGCCTGTCCCCCTGGCTACAGCTACATGGAGGCAGCTCGCAGCACTGGTCGTCAAGGTGGTGGCCTGGCTGTCATCCACCATCCCACTGCCTACAACATCCTCCTGTGAATGCCTTGCATTTACATGTAAACCTCCCTTCCCCATGACTGTTCTCCTTATCTACTGTCCCCCCAAACCCAACTCAACCTTCAACTCAGAGATACATGATCTCCTCACAACACTCTGCACAACCTCTGCCAACACCATAATTCTTGAAGATATAAATCTCCATGTTGACACCCCCTCATGTCACTCTGCAGCAGAATTCCTTCAGCTTCTGGACTCTCTAAACCTAGAGCAACATGTTGATGTCCCCACACACTCCAAGGGACACACACTGGACCTGGTCATTTCCAACTCCACCTCCATCCGAAACCTATAGGTCTACGATCTTGGGGTCTCTGATCACAAGGTTGTGTCTATGGAGCTGCCTTTCCCCACCCCCCGCACCAAACCAAAGTGGCAAATTAACTTAAAAACATAAAAAACATCAACACGGATGCCCTGACCCTAGACCTTCAGCAACTCTCTCTCTCCTCTGGTTGTTCTGACTTCCTCTTAGTCACCTACTCAGTGGATTTTTACAACAAGTCCCTGAGCAGTCTTATGGATCTCCACGCCCCCTTAACAACCCGGACTGTCTCCTTCCAATGCTCAGCTCCTTGATACACCTGTGAGCTGCGAAACATGAAGACGGCTGGGCGTGTCCTTGAGAGGCGGTTCAAATCCTCTGGACTGACTGTACACAAACAGGAATACAGAAAACACAAAAAGGCTTGCGCACTATCTCTGAGAGATGCACGGTCACAGTTCTATTATAAAAAGCTCTACAGTGCCCCCTAGAAAACGTGGTGTGCAGGCATTGGAATTTAACGAACTCCTCCCAGGATTTATGTCCGATCTTCACCAAATTGGCTGTGTGACATCTTGACCCCTTCAGGATGAAAAGTTATTAAAATCTCGTGGCTGCATCACATGGTCTGGGCATGGCAGGGCGGCCATTTTGAGCAAATTAGTTGCGGAAGGAAATAGGTTTTAGAGGGGAAGGGATCCACATAATATCACCAAACTTTCCACACAAATGTCAAAAACTAACGTTTGATATACAATTCAGGAATGGGCGTGGTCAAAAGACTACACAGCGCCCCCTAGAAATATTCAAATACTCATATAAAATCACTGCTTTATCGTACCAACATGAAATTTGGTATACACATACAGTATCCCGAGACAAACACATCTGCTCACTCGAAATTCCAAACGGCTCCACAGTGCCCCCTAGACAAGGTCGTGTGTAGGCATTGGAATTTAACGAACTCCTCCCAGGATTTTTGTATGATTTTGATGAAATTTGCTGTGTGGCATCTTGACCCCTTCAGGATGAAAAGTTATTAAAATCTCGTCGCTGCGTCACATGGTGTGGGCATGACAGGGCGGCGATTTTGAGCGTTTGGCCATGAAAATTGAAATGCTCATAACTTCACTGTACATGATCAGATGTGAATGAAACTTCACATGCTTGATGACAGGCTATCCTTCAACACTTGGGCATGGCCAAAAAGCTCCACAGAAATTTTCCCCTAGAAATTTTCAAAATTTCATATTAAATCACTGGTTTCTCCTACAAACATGGAATCTGGTACACATGTACAGCAGGCTTGTTAGAGCACGATATGTAACAACGACCCGAAATGTAACAACGACCCGAAATGTTATAAAAAAAAATGTAATAAAACCCGAAATGTAATAACTGGTCGATAATGTTACAAAATGCTGAGCCCAAAACGTAACAACTTTTTGCCCAAAATGTAACAACTTGTTACATTTCAGGTCTGTTGTTACATTTTGGGTCAGGCAAAATATTTTTCCCCTAATAGTGTAATAATTTTATTACATTATAGAGTGAGTCAGTAATTTATGGATTAAAGGGCTTATTGCTTCAATGTAGAGTGCAGTATCATACACAAATGCTGCGTCTCCCATATATATATAGTTCTCCAAAAGGCTTTTTAAAATGTGTATATACAGTGGGTACGAAAAGTATTCAGACCCCCTTAAAGTTTTCACTCTGTTATATTGCAGCCATTTGCTAAAATCATTTAAGTTCATTTTTTTCCTCATTAATGTATACACAGCACCCCATATTGACAGAAAAACACAGAATTGTAGACATTTTTGCAGATTTATTAAAAAAGAAAAACTGAAATATCACATGGCCAGAAGTATTCAGACC
>OMNN01025008.1:0-13256 GCA_900302755.1 Chromis chromis
CAGAAATGGAATCCATATATAATATATTATAATATTAATATACATATAAGAATCCAGGACATTCTGTCGGCATCGTGTCTAACATTTTCCATACATAGAAGATTATTTGACAGCGGAAAGTATAGTCTTCACTCCAAAGCTTAGAAACTGTTGCTCATTCATGTGACCAAACAATGACATCATACCAGCTGCCTGAATAGCACCGGAACACCTCTGATGAGAACTTTTATTTTATTTTAATGTTTATTTAACAGGGACGATACATACAACATTGCCACAAAGAGTGAAAAATGCAATGTATACAAGACGTCTAGCTTCAGCTAATTTGCAGTCTTTGTCTCTGGTCAGGCTAGAAAGGATAAAAGATACCGAATACAATAAGGGAACAATATAGATACAGTGAATAATACAGTGAATAGGTATCAAATAAATAAACACAGCTACAAAGTTTGGACTAAGAAAATGCACAAGTTAAAAACATTAAACATTAGTAAAACTGACATTGCCAGTGACTTGAGAGAGTTAATGTTCACATTTCTGCTGCTGCTTAAGCCAATGTTTAGCTTTGGCACTAAACATCTTTAATTCTGTTTGGGATTTGATTTCTGGTGGTAAAGAATTCCATAGGTGTGTACCTTGCACTGAAAGGGATGATTGACCGAATGTTGTCCTGCATCTTTGAATTTTACAGTTTTGCTTGCTCATGCAAGACAACAGACAGGAGAAAAATCATTTCATAAAGTAAAGATCATCAAAATTGTGTTTCAGGGTTTGTTCACTTCTATTAGAGTGAAAGGCATCAGTAGATGAACTTGATTCATGTGTGCACACTCACACACACACACACACACACACACCATCCATCATAACCACTCCCCCTACCTGACACACTCGCACACAGGCGGCCTGCATGGCCCTCTGCACAGCACATGCAGGCTGTCTGCTGCTGATAGTTCACTGTGATAGCTTTAATATCTGTGGTGTGAGAAGGGGGGGTGGACTTACAACATCGTCCTGATCCTAACAATGACTCTCAGAGAGGGAAGGGCCTGTTTTTCAAACCTATGACATACTGGTACCAGTACTGAAGTGTGAAAGGAGCTTAATCATATCAGGAGCTGCTCACTGTGTTGCTGATGTTCAGGCCCTCATTTCTTTTGAAACCTCAGGAACAAAGGTTTTTTTTTCTCCCAAGTGCTTTGTCATGCTTTTTCCCTTTTATTATGATTTTACAAAAGGTGATAGGTGAGGAGAAAAGGTGCCGACGAGGGGCCACCCTCCTGATGGTTTTATGTCATCCTGTCGGTGGCTCTGTGAAGTTGCCATGAAAGGAACGACCCAACAGGAAATATGTCTCTTTGTTTTTGTAGTTTGTCGTCACTTTTTTTTCTGAAAATGTGGCTAAAAAAGCACTAAAGGTCTAATTTTATCACCAAAGAACACTACAAGTAGAAGACTTTGTGTTTCTGATGATATTTGAGAGAGCAGCAGCTAATAATTATGTTTCTTATTAATTTGTTTGAATTCACAGAAGTAAAAGCTGATATCTTCATATTGTTTGTTTCATCCACATAAGAGGCAAAAACCTAAAGCTTCAGGGTGTCATACTCAAAACAAAATGTGTGCCGACACCTTTCCCAACATTCCCAATTCTCTCCAGTTTTATGAAATGGCCAATCTGTCAAGCACGCCCACTTCAATAGAGGAATCGCCCAGGTGTGTGGAGGTGAGAAAATAGGCAGGATTTGAACTTAATCTTGTCATTCTTCACACAATTACTCAGTCATTCGGTATGTGTGTAAAACCAAGTGACTGAGGTCGGTTAGCTATCAAAAACAACGTCTTCACTTTCCCAATTTGTAACATCTCAGCCCTTTGTGTGGCTGCTTGGAACAGCTTTTAACATTTCTTAAGTCTTAAGACGCAGTCACACATAAAGATGATCATTATTAAACTCTTGTGTTGCCACGAGGGTTGAGATACACTATATTGCCAAAAGTATTGGGACGTCTGCATTTACACGCACATGAACTTTAATGACATCCCATTCTTAATCCGTAGGGTTTAATATGGAGTTGTTCCACCCTTTGCAGCTATAACAGCCTCAGCTCTTATGGGAAGGCTTTCCACAAGGTTTAGGAGTGTGTTTATGGGAATCTTTGACCATTCTTCCAGAAGTGCATTTGTGAGGTCAGGCACTGATGTTGGACCAGAAGGCCTGGCTCTCAGTCTCTGCTCTAATTCATCCCAAAGGTCTTCTATCGGGTTGAGGTCAGGACTCTGTGCAGGCCAGTCAAGTTCCTCCCCACCAAACTGGCTCATCCATGTCTTTATTGACCTGCTTTGTACACTGGTGCGCAATCATGTTGGAACAGGAAGGGGCCATCCCCAAACTGTTCCCACAAAGTTGGGAGCATGAAATTGTCCAAAATGTATTGGTATGCTGAAGCATTAAGAGTTCCTTTCACTGGAACTAAGGGGCCAAGCCCAACCCCTGAAAAACAACACCAGACCACCAAACTTTACACTTGGCACAATGCAGTCAGGCAAGTACTGTTCTCCTGGCAACCGCCAAACCCAGACTCATCCATCGGATTGCAACCCATTCTTTCACAAATGTTTGTAGAAGCAGTCTGCATGCCTAAGTGCTTGATTTTATACACCTGTGGCCATGGAAGTGATTGGAACACCTGATTTAAATTATTTTGAGGGGTATCCCGGTACTTTTGGCAATATAGTGTATCTTAATGTTGGTTTAATGTTGGTAAATCTTTGACTGTAAGTGTCAAGCCACAGTCACATCCAACTCTACTCATAAAGTAATTTACTTGTTCAGAAGCAAAAGGATTTACTTAAAAATATATATATTTCTCGCCTTTCTAAAGTTGATGTCGAATAAAAATGTCTCCCGTGTGGAAACATCAGCAGCCGAACACATGTCATGTTGCGTTATAATATCGGCATTGAGTTATCGCTATTTTGCAAAAAGTCACACATTAGCTTCCCCAGTATTTATTTTAAAAGACCAGAAACCCAAATATGAGAATTCACCTCAATGCTTGATTAGGACTTGTTTTAAAATCAAACAATGAGGACCTTGTATGAGGGCCAACGTCCCTCTCATGTTTTATCACTATGATGACTGAAAACCATAACAAGATATCAGTCAAATGCTAAAACCAAGAAGGCTGTCTGTGATTGAAACATCTAAAATATCAGGCCCAAACCAAGATGGAAGCATGGTCTTCTGTTTGTCAGTAGTTTATTTAATGTAATATTTACATAACCCTGCACAGTATGTAGTAAATCCCGAGGTTGTAATCCCAAGACTATGTGCCGCCCAACAGAGAGACAAAGCAGTATTTGAAGAATGTAAAGTTAATTCCTGGGATTCATGTATGTGTGTGTGTGCACACAAAAGTGTGCGTGTTTTTTTGTTTTGTTTTGGGGTTTTTTGTTTAATCAGATATATGACAGTCATAATAAGATATATAGCCAGACTGATGGCAGTACACAGTGAATTCAAGGTGAACATTTCTGTGTTTGTTAAGCCATTAAACTGTCAGGCCGCAGCAGAGATACAAGTGAAAGCCTCATAATTCAATCTTTTGTGTTGCTTTTAAATTGAATTTATCTCAGTGGAAAGTTTTCCTGTCTCTGCTTGTGTTAAGCAAGTTGTGGCCTCCGAGAACATGAAATGTTTTCTTGTAAATTTCCAATAATGTTTCACGTTGAGCATTTGGGGAAGTTCTATATGGGGCAAGTGGTTTTTTAAAGTTTTATCTGACATTTTGAACAAGATGCTCTAACTTGTGCTAAAGTTTGATTGACTGATGGAGTTAAAATTCACTACAAGCTCTATTTTCTTCAGGTTCCTTACTAACTTCTCTTCATTTTGCTTTTGTCTCCGTATTCTTCCGTTTCTGCTCTTATTCTTAAGCCATGTTTTCATGTAATTGTCCAGCGAATTTGAATTGAGCTTTTAAAATGTCGCAAAAAACAACAGAAAATGCAAATCCATTAACTGCTTTTAAGCAAATCTACTAGGCTGTCTATTGTCGTCAGACGGAAGTGGTACAGGCTACTGTAAGCATGGCTGCAATAAACGTAGAAGATAGAAACAAAACCAGCTGTTTGCCAGCCGCTAAAAAACCTTGAAGAAGAAGAAACAAACAGAACTTTGTCCATTTATGAGGGAAAAGTAGTGAAGTCTTCAGGAATTGCTTTCAGTTATACAGTCAACTATTATTGGGTATGTTTTATGATGTCAAAAGAAGAGGAAATAGCTGATCCGTCATGTGAGTTAAATGTTTGCTACATCAGAATTTATTTGAAAAACTACAGAAAAAAATGTCCTTTGCTCTCTGATGTCATTGTTGTTTGTATAGGACATGTAAAACAACAGCCATTGTGCCACTGGCGTTATGAACTAACCTGACAAGTTTAAAAACTGGGGTTAAGCACCTGTCGTGTTATAGGTGTGATTTTACCTGAGTAATTTAGGGATTAGGGATTAGAACCCTACAAGAATTATATAAGGTATGACTTTACCTAACTTTTATACATAATAAGGCTGCCGTGTTATTCGTTAGGGAGATTAACCCAACCAATGTAATAATATAGCTTGGTATTTTTAATTACGAAGCTTAACCTAACTAATTTAAGTATTAAGGCTACAACCCTATTATTAATTATGTAGATGAACCTGACTAATTTTGATCATTTCCAACTTAAAGGAAACTTGTTTTTTATAATTTGCTCCTTCTAATTCTGCCCAGCTTTATGTTTAAATAGTACACTGTCAGCTAGTCATCACTGTCCTGTTTGGAAAATATCTAATTTAAGTGTCAACTAGTGCATCATACCATGTATAAAGAAAACCATTAGCAGCAGATAGCAGCTATAAGTCAGAAACTACCTCAAAGCTTACTCGCAAAGTTTTTTTTTTTAATTTTCTCGTTTCCATGAACTTTTTCTGATTTAAAATGCGCATACAAATACAGTATGAGAGACACACATGCATGTGTGCACTGACAGAAGGGAGAGAAAGAGACAGAAGCGAGGTGTTACTGGTTCAGAGGGACATGTACATGCAGCTCCTGGTCTGAATAGCACTTCCTGGCGTGTGAAAGGCGAGCTGGGGAGGGAGGAGAGGGATGAAGGGAGTGAGCGGTGGAGGTGGTATGGGGGGGGTGCCTCCTCCTCCTCCTCCTCCTCTTCCTCCTTCCTCCTACCGCTGAAAGCCTTGTTTGCCATTCTTGTGAGTGCCTCTCTGAAAAGGGAGTCAACGGGGGGAGGAAGGGGGACGGAGGAGGAGTAGGACAGGGGGGGGCGGTGTGACAATGAGACAAGGAGGACCACATCCGTGTTTGCCAGGTGTTCCTTTTGTGATTCTCACCTTGCACTCAGGCATGGAGAGCGAAACGGGGAGAAGCAGAGGGAGGAATACAGCAAGAAGAAAGAGGTAGAAAGAGATAGGAAAGGAGGGAAGAAGAGAGAGAGAGAGTGTGTGTGCGCTGGGAGGCTTGGAGATACAACACACACTTACAGAGAGGCAGGGAGGTGGGGGGGAGAAAAGCCCCACAGATCCCGCCATTCTTTCACAGAGATAACCTGCAGGAAAGGTGCTGCAGAGACCAGGTGTGTGTGTGTGTGTGTGTGTGTGTGTGTGTGTGTGCGCGTGTGTGCGTGTGCGTGTGTGTGCGTGTGTGTGTGTGCGCGCATGTTGCACTCACATTTGTCTTGCTGTGGGTGTGTGCCGCCTCTTATTTATTCAGCGCAGGTTCATGGCTTTTATGCACGCCATTATGCTCCAGTGATAAAACGCTTTTCCACAGCCCATCAACAATGCCTTATCAAAGCCCACGATCGCAAACCCGGACTGCAACAGCCGGCTAAACCTGAACGCACACTCGGCTTCGCGATAGCGCCGCTTTTCACTCACTTCAAATCCCGAGGACCCCCCAAGTCACGTCGACTCTGAATTTATGTATTACTGTAAATGCGATTACCGAACAGGTTTTTACACAAACTACTTAACTACACTACGGCGGACATAAATATAGATAATGGAGACAAATTAGACCAGGGACCCTCATCTGAGAAAGTTTTGCCCCAAAAGATTCTTATCTCAGAGGACTTTTGCCCTGAGAATGGATTTTACTTGAAATTGCAAGCAGATGGCAGGCTAGCAGAGAAGCTCTACTTTTATTGTGATTGATACACTGTAGCTTTGTTCTCACCAGGCCTAAGAGGAATTGTCTTTGTGCAGTAATGCTGGGTAGTTGCAATAATAGGGGAAGTGTACTGTCCAAATTGGGGGTCCTCAAAGGCCTCCAAAATAGTGCCTGAAGCTCACTTAGAGATTTCTGCCCTTTATAGACCACATTTTGATATTTAGCATGGAAGTCCCAACCTGCTTTCCCACAGCCAAAATCCAGAACCAGATGTCCCTTTTACCCAAGCAAATTCCATGAATGTGTGTTTTTTAGATTCTTGATAACGACTACAGTCTTAATTTTATTTGCCAACCTATCATCATTCCTGCTTAAATGATCACTTTCTTTTCCGTGCCAGTTGCTTGTACAGTCGGTCCGTTCATGAAGCTATTTGGAACACACACTCGGGTGAATTAGTGGCTCCAAATCTGACCTTAGGTGGAGGAGCAGAGGCTTGTTGTTGGAAAGCCGGTGACTTTCAGTTTGTGGTTTGTTAGTTTTGAGATTAAGCAGATGACAGCATGCGAATAGACCAGTTTATCTATCTTTAGAAACTGAGGGTTGTTGTTTTCTTGCCAAAGGGAATCACCTAGATCCGGAGTTGTTACACAATCAGAGGTGCGGTTTAGTTTATAGATTTCTTACAGAGCAGAATGAAAGAAGTTGAGGGAGTTTTTTTTTTTCTTTCTCCTGCATTCACCAACTTCTTTTGTGTCAGTTTGATGAACTGAACGGCATTGCTTTTGTTACATGATAGCTCACTTTTTGGTTGTCTCTCTTCTTCCGTGGCGTTCTAACTCTTGGGTGGAATCTGTTAAGACAATGCGTACTAAAGATATGAGTCATGAAAATATACCTTGATGCCAAACACGCTTGCAAACATGGACTTTTGTTTTTAAGCATCCACCTTGCTTCTGCTGCTGTTAAAGTTCTACAGTATATAAAGGTTATCTCATAGTATTATGAGTATAAAGAACACGTTTCAAAGAGCTTATTCACGAAGTGCTGCTAAGTCTTAGTATGGATCACCTGATTTCCAGTGTCAAAGAACTTAACTTGGCATGTAAAGCCTCACAGTTCAAGCAATAAAAACAAACTGAAGGAAAAACAAACAAATTTAGAGTCACACAAGCTAAGCATAGTGGCCTTAAGAATACGCCTTATTCGTAACCACTGTGACTAAGTCTGAATGTGTCCGCAGCACCATTCATGTCTACTAGTCCTGGAGAGCATGATTCAATTACCGGCAGCTTACTGTAAGACAAATACAGAAATAGACTGGTGGGCGGTGTTGTGTTTCACTCCGTGTACCCAAGGTCAGGAGACTGTAAAATAATATCCCCTTGTAAAAGGAAGGATGTATGTCTCTGCAAACAGGGCGTTGCTGAGTTGACTGAATAGATAGGACTGCATATAATGCAATTATTACTTTGGGATCTCTAAATGCCTCCTGTGGATGGGTCGGATCTGTTTGACTGATTGTTTTTTTGTTGGCATCGTGAGGTGGTCAGCCCACATAAGCCTACAAAACATCCAGACACAATGTTGTAATATCCCTTAAGAGTCTCTGGTAACACACAGAGTACACTTTTGTACTTTCTCGGCTGTACAGATAGAACAAGTGTTATCTTGTTCCACTGTATTAGTCTATAGAACATGAACACTGGCTGCTTTCACATTTAAGGCCTTATTAGTCAGTACAAAAGCTGGGTATTGTCCATACTATTTTTATTCTATTTGCAGTTTCATAGCTGAGCTTTGGTACTAATAACAAAACTATACTTCCTTAGAAAACTTATATACTTTGAAGGAGAGCTGAGCTTCTCAAAAGTCATTTAACCCCTAAAAACTAATTTATTTGCGTTGAAGTTGCATATTTAGGATTTCCTTGGCTATCTTAAATTGGCTTAGATGTAACTCAGTGGCTCAGATTGCTTCCTCGACAAAGTCTCAGCCTCTTTCTCCATTGGGCGGCTGTGGCTCAGGTAGAGCGGGTTGTCCACTGATGGCAAGGTTGGCGGTTCGATCCCCGGTCCCCCGCACATGCCGGAGTGTCCTTGGGCAAGACACTGAACCCGAAGTTGCTCCCAATGGCAGATTAGCGCCTTGCATGGCAGCTCTGTCGCCATTGGTGTGTGAATGTGTGTGTGAATGGGTGAATGCGAAACACATTGTAAAGCGCCTTGGGTACCGCTAAGGTAGAAAAAGGCGCTATATAAGTGCAGACCATTTACCATTTAACCCCTCCCCAGTTGTTGCAGCTGGAGCACACCAGCTCACATACAACTCTGCTAAAACACTGTAAGACCGCTCTATACTACGCAATGGCAAGTTGTAGTATTGGAATAATTCAGCCATACATGTTAAGCCCAGGAACTGGTTCTAAAGACGAATAATGCTACAGAAAGCCCCACCATGCACATTGACAAGATTGGTTCCTTAGGTTTGTTATGTTCAGTTGTTATCGGTACACCGTAGTTTCGAGGTGGAAATGGAAATAAACACCATATGGACATGTTAACCAGGCAAAGGTAGTCATTTCATATGATTCTTTGGATCCATTCATGCTCCTTCCAGGCTGTAACACTACCAAATACGTCATAGATACATTTCAATGAACTCGGGGCCTTGGAGTCATTTTGTTTGTTATCGTGGGCACCGGCATCATTTCACTGCAGGTGAATGGATCCAAAGTACACAAATACGCATTTTATTAACAACTACAACAGGGGTTGGGATAGTGTTTCATTAAGTCCATATCACTGAATCTGTTTTCAAATTCCTCATAAATGTTTTTCCTTCTTGAGAAAACAGGTGCAGACGTGTGGGAGCTTCAATGCGTTATTCCCCCAAAGTTCTCACCTGGTTTGTCTTCATCACTTGTCATATTTGAGATTGTTGCTGAATTGGGGAGCAAAGCGTGGTATGTTGGTGAAGATCTCTGTGTCAGACAAGATAAAGTCTGAGCTCCATCAGACTTTTGAGATGGATGTAAGCAGGTATCTGTTAAACATATTGCTAGAATAATTTCCTCACAAATGCAAAGACCTTCCAGACAAGTGCATTTTTCATAGATAACTGTAAGGAATGTTGATATGAGTTGGGCTATCGGTTGTCTGAGCCAACTGCAAGCTCGACAGCATTGATTAACTATAACTGTTGGCCGTGTTGGCTTTCGGTATGTGCTGTATATCCATAGCTGTGATGCTGTGATGGCCCTTGACCCTCTGGATAAACCCCCCTATCGAATCTCCTCGCCCCACTGAAAGATGCCTAAGCCGCCTCAGTCCGGTGACCTTGTGGCTGCAGTGTGTTATGTGGCTCATGGCGCTGACCTGTCACTCCATATCCATTTCCAGCATCCAATCTCATCCGCGAATGGCAGAGCTTTCCCCCCCTGCCTCTGCCCCACCAGTTGTCGCCATGGAGACGGCCAGTCTGACCTGGAATGCCGCTGTTCAGCACCGCCGCGGGTTTCGCTCCTCTTTTCGGGAAGAGCTGAAAGTATCAATTAAGGCAGTACAAGCCCCCCCTCATACACCACCTCACCTCGTGCCTCCCTCCGTCGTCGTCCCCCCTCTCTTCCCCCCCAGTCACATAACTCAAGCAATCGGAACTCAAGAGGACACCAATTTGACCAGATTCCACTTTCTCAAATTGCAGGAAAACACACTTAACTGATGGGCCCTCCTGACTTGAGAGGGGCCATTGTAGTGTAGCCTTGACCCCCCCACCACCACCACCACCGCACCCCACACTCCTCCCCTCACCTTCCTCTGGCCTGTCTCCCCTCCGTGTCACATAACAAGCTAAGAGCACACCTTTTTCCACCAGGCCAGCAGGCCCTCAACAGGCGATCCTTTGACAAGCCTGGGGCCCTCTCTGGGCATCTGAAGGGCCATTCTCCAGGGTCAGGGACCACAGGGGAAAGTGTGTAAATGATACCTGATGGCATGTAAATAGATCATTTGATAGGCAGACATACCTGTCAACACTACAGGACAAGTCCACTGTAGGAGCTTAATTAACTTGGACTATGGCTGATGGGCACTTTACAGATGGGTTGTCCTATATAAGACTATTAGCTAATATTGCAGGACATACGTTTGTGGATATTTCACTCAAGTTGCCCCCTTTTACCAGGTGGCCATCCTCTGGTTGGTCAAATGCCAATAGTTATTTTTAAAATGGAAAATGATGGGGTCATTGTTTATTAACTACTAGCAAACTTTCACAAACTAGTTAGCAACTTACCACGATGACAACACTTGACAATGCACCACCGTCTGCTCAGATGTGATGTTTACTCTGCTACATGTGCTGTAGAGCGTTGTAAACAATGGAGTTGGAGCTGCTCGGCTGGACAAACTATGTGATTTTAATATTTCTAAATTACCCCCAAGCCTCTTTTTCTGCATAAATCAAACAACATATATGCCATGACCATTATATCTGTTACAGAATAACATCACCTGATAATATTGACCAACTGATTTCAGTCGGGCTCTAGTATTGACATTGCAAGTGCAACTTTACTCTTAATAAGTCTTTAATTGGATATCTGCTCATTTCATACATATCCTGACTTTATTGTGTGTTTGGTAGTACCACTTCATGTCATTAGAAAATATCTTAACAGGGAAAAACATGCAACAATCGATGAACTAATTCAACACCTTTATTTCCCAGTTTTTACAGTTTGGTGTACAATAAACTTTTGTTTTTGTGCTGAGGATGAACTAACTTATCTATTTTCAACAAACTGCAAAACAGCAATAATTAATAAGTGCGTAATCCCTAACAACTGCACCCGACAATTATTTCGCTGGCCTGTGTGTGTTTACCTGAGGTGATTCACCGAGCTGTGCTGTGAAACTGTGCCAGTACTCCAGAAACCTTTGAGGTATATAACTGCATGTGCAGTTACGGTTTGCTTTGGTTTTCAATCTCTCCATCATCACTGAGAGACATTCCTCAACACACTGAGGAGGAAGCGCAGTATGTAATTTGTGCTGTCTGAAAGAATTATTCAGCTCAGCTCAGCTGCTCCAAATTTGATGGGAAGTTCCTAAAAAAAGATCAGTGATTTCGGAAAAGAGGTCAGTGATCACCACATAAATCACCTTACCATGGCAATAGATGGCCCAGAAGCAGATGTCTCTTTGGCACTTGGCACAGGATTGCTTTGCCGGATTTAAAAAAAAAAAAAAAAAAGGCCCAACCCTCAGACCATAAACATGTCCTTCCTCAACCCCAAAACGGAGGCTACAGCAGCACAGCGTGCCTCCCTCCCTCTAGCCCTCCCTCATTCTCTCTGTTTCAACACATCCCTCTCTCGACTTCCTTCCTGCCCCACCCATTGAATTTTAATACCTGCCTGTCATGTTTTCTTCTCTTTTTTTCTCTACCTCCCCCCTCCTTCACCAGACCCTTGCTGCGTATCTAGTAATTACCAGAGCACTGAGAAAACCCTTTCATTTAAAGGATTGGCAATTATCTCAGTGGAACACAATAAAATGGCTTCCCCTCAAGAGGAAGGGGAAGTTTGAGCTGTGGTACGCCACTGCATGTCGCACCGCCTTGCTCTTGAAGTGGGAGCAGAGGTGGAGGTCCTGTAGGAGGTGTGTTTTCTTTCTTCCTTTTTTTTCCCCCCCTCGTCTCCTCCAGCTCAGATATTTGATAATCAAAGAGGAGGCTGGGGAAACAACGTGGGTCTGGTGGTGGTGCTTTATTGCCAGAGATTTGTTCCTTCTTGTTGTTAAGTCGCCACACTTAAAATATGAACACCGTTCAGATTGAAAAAGGGTTGAAATAGCTACCTTTAACCAGCTTTGATTTAGAGCCTTGGCCTCCTGTTCACCTCCAGGGGAATCTATAAAGTTGTTCAAACCATTGTAAATAACACTTTTATGGTACTGTGGGGAGAGTTTGATCCTAACACCTCATTGGGACCAGCACCGCTGTTAGGTAGATCAGTCGGTTTTGGCCCGTTTTCAGAGCAGCAGCAAATGATACTGTGACAAAGCACACAAAAATGTAAATGAGCATGAAGTTGTAAAATCTACTATTTGGGAAAGTGTGGAAAAGGGAGACTGTTGAATTTGGCCAAGGGAGCTGTCTGTAGTGTTTGGGGCTGTGTAAATGTAGAACGTGTTTGAGTTAGATCATAGAAGACATGCTAAAAATGTGATCTCTTAACCAGATGTGATAATGTGGCTAGTTAGCAACAGTAGCAGCCTGCATTGATCAGAGCATCAGTTGATCATATTGACAGGCAAGAAGCCAACTTGTTTTCCACTGGTTTGAGTGTTCCAGGACAAAAATGCACAGATACAACTTTTTCTCTCCCAATAATAATTCCAGTATCCTGTCATATTATCAAACCTGAAGCCCTTTTTTTTTTGTGCTCCTGTCACATTTTTACTCACTGTGGGCTCATTTTTTTACGGCAAGATAAAGGCGCGCACGTCTATGGAAACAGCTCAGCCATGGCTAAAGTAGGCAGAACTCAAAAATGTCTTCTGTGCAGTATGACAGTTATAATGCTGTAAATCATAAAAAGAAAAGAAAAAACAAGTGTAATATTATTTATTATTTTATAAATTAAAAAACAAACATGTACATTATTCAAAGTGCCCTCAGATGTTACCAGTACTGTCAAAAATAGTGGCTCTTGTGCCCCGATAGCCTAATGGTTATGTCGCGTGACCCAAGTGCCAAGGCGTAGTGGCTGTCCCGGGATCGATTCCGACCTCGGGCGTTTGCCGCATGTCCTTCCCAACTCTCTCCCGTTTCTGTCCTATCCAATAAAGGCCAAAAGTAAATCTAAAAAAAATAGTGCCTCTACATACTGTTTATGTTTTTCTTCTTAGTTTTTTTTTATATACTGTTTCCAAACTTATCACACAGCCAACAGTTTAGCCAAATAGTTCCTGAATATTTATCACATGACTGTTATTTGCGCCTAATGGCTTCTCTGTTGTGCTTAGGAGTACAGAATGTTTAGGTTTTTTTTTTTTTTTTTTTTTTACAAAATGT
>OMNN01025009.1:0-10735 GCA_900302755.1 Chromis chromis
CGAGTGAGGGAATTTATTCTCCTGTGTATTGGTGTGTAAAAGATGCCAGAATGCTGTCTTTCACTTCACTGATGATGTGCAGCAGCCACATGAAGCGGGAAAGTAAACCTCCCCCATCCTCACACACACACACAAACACACACTGTAACTCTTGGCCTTTTACCATCGCACACTTTGTGACATTCATATAAATACAGCCACTCAGTCCATTATTACTTACATGATGCTCCTGCCTGTGTCGCTTTTATGGCCGCTGCTCTGTCACATGAATGCAAATGAGACTGAGTTTCCAGAGACGCAGCTCAAAAGAGACCAGCACCAAAACCAGTGAGCATGTGCGGACTCCTCTTCCTGTCTCTAATTCCTTAGTCACGATATTATTTGCTTGATAAAGTAGCAGTGAAACAGCAGTTCGGCAGCTCTCTGCCGCTGTAGAGGATTGAATCGGCTGCTTAGATGTTTTATGTTTGCACAGGATGTATTTCTGAAAGCAGCAAATTCCACGTCACCGCCAGAGGCCGTAAACGGATCGATCAGAGAGAAAAAAAATAGAACAAAGGAAGAGGATTCTGGTTGTTGACAGAGGGCTGCAGCAAGAGGGTCAAACAGCTAAAACAAAAAGGTCTCAGCATCAAACAGACCAGTATGTTCCTCAGCTGAATCCCAGTCCAAATAAACTAGTGAACAAAACCGGAGCCAGGACTGCAATGAGAAAGTATTTTGCTGCAGCCAAGTGGGACGATCCATCGCTTCATGTTTTTCTTTGCAGGTTTGGGTAAATGTGTACTTTGATGACCAGTTTGGTTTGAGCCGCATTCTATTCCCACAAAATATGTCATTGCCAAGAGATAAATGAGGAGTCCAAACAATTTAAGGTTGATTTTTCAGACTTCATGCAGCTCCTTCTGGGGCAGCAGAAAGCTTTACCAAAATTTTTTTCATTACACATGCAGTAGTAACTCCCTGAGACCTCTAAATGGATTTTGATATGGAAAATTAGAGGAGCTCATCTTTAATCACTTACTGAAATGTATGCTGATTAAACATAGACTTTAGATAAGGATGGATGCCACCCATAGGTTTCCCAATGGTGGCTCCAGTCATCACCATCTTGGCGGCGCCTGCCTCGTCCTAACTGTAGGTTAATCCAGAAATCTGCAGAGAGGTGGAGCTGAGATGGACCATGCAAATGTCTCTGGACAATAGATTGTTGTATGATGGCACCCACCTGTCACTCAGCAGCCCTGCCCAGAATTATATATTAATTTAACCCCTAATACACTTTAAACAGGTGAGTTATATAAAAAATGTACCTCCTCTGCACCTAACATGAACGGAGAAATTAGCTATTGAGACCAAAAGGTTTTTTTTTGTTCCAAGCTGTAAAGTTGAAAATTTTAACAAGGACGTCGATGGAGGTTGACTTGCTTTTAGAGCCAGCCTGAAGTGGACATTTGAGGAACTGCAGTTTTTGTTAATTCTGTACTTACTTAATTTGTTAGCCCCAGAGGTTGTCGCTTGTAATACATTTTAGGAACAAAACCAAGTCTGTTGTATTTTATTGGCTTATCTGAACGGCAATATGAATTTCCTACATTTTCTATCATCACCAAAGGGCTAAACATAAAAAAAACTTGACTGTTGCATCCTATGAAAGTTAAAAATGTGCTATCATGACAGCACTGCTGTTTGCCAATTCCTATAAGCACTCCGAGGAGAAAGTCTGCAGCTGAGAAATGAAATCCTGCTGTTTGTTCTGCTTGTTATTTGGGCTGTGGGCTGCTCTTGTGTGCCGACCTGTGCCGACCTCTGGCTGTATGCGCTGTACACACTGAGCCGATGCTCTTCTTTTCTGGCTGTGCTTTTGGCTTCCTCCCCCGGAGCCAGCTGTGAGAGAGCACCTATGCCCCGGCATGCCCAAAGCGTCAGATGGATTCATGTTGAAATTCGGAGAAGATATCACATTATTGCTCAGTGTGTGTATGGGTGTGAGTGACAGACATATAGTGAAGTGAATATATGAAGTTTTAACACTTCTTTCCATAGATGTCCAGACAGGTTGAAGACTTGTCGCACTGTGTGGCATCCGGGAAGTGAGTCTATGCGGAAAACTCACTCTCTGACAGAGAGATAATTAGAAACTTAAGCATCGAGCCGTGATCAGATTCCATCTCCAGGAGGATTACAACCATTTCCTCGTTCCCTACTTCATTCTCATCTCCACTCCCTCTCGCTTTCCATGTCCTCTGTTGTCCTGCTTGACCTTGTATTATTCTAATTATTCTCATTACTGTGTGGCTTTAGAGACTTCTTGTAGCAGGTACTGTGCTAACAGCAGAGCCTCGGCTGACCTTGGAGACAGTGGGACAATGATGGCTCATTTAAACACGACTGTGACAGTCCTTGGTTGATGTGTGGGAGGACGTGGAGGGGGGGCTCCTCGCTCTGGGAGCTGGTTTGTCTCCTACACAGGTAATTAATACGCTTATTAACTCCTCAGCTCATATCACACTCAAAACCACAAGGAGAGAGTGGAGAGTGGTGGGGGAGGAATGTCTTAATGAAATTCACACGCCTTTAACTCGCAGGGTAGAGCATAGAGGGAAAAAAGTATTTAAAGTTTAGAGGTGACTGAATTATTTGACTGAGTGTGCTAGATGTGTGTGTAGAGGTCAGCTGAGTATGTCCAAGTGTGGGCAGCTGCAATAACCTAACCTAAAAATGAGGAGGAACTTTTAGTTTACAGGAGAGCGACAAGAAAGCAGAAATGGGCAGAAAATGCCATAATCGGACCAGTTTGCAAGGCAGTAAGAGGTGTAAGCAACGTAGACGGGTCAATTTGTAGCAACAGAAATATTAACGGGGAGTAAAGTGGGAGTCGGCGATTCTAATCCAGTACAGGTTTAGTCAAATTTAGTGAATATCTACTTACGTTCTGCTCTGTGTGTGCGTATTCTGCAACAAAGTGGACTCATCCGCTAAATATTATCCTAGCACAGCGAAAAATGTTCTAGGTGAGGTTTGTTTAACGTCCTGGAGCTATGTTGTTTGTTGCCTAGTAACAGTGTTGGCATCATAAAGCGTGACGCTTGAAAGCCGAGCATATTAACATGGAGGTATTCCCAGGCTGCAAATATGCCTTTACCAATTAAAATTGAAATAGATGATGCCACTATTGAAATGAAATACCTACTCGAGGGCTTTGATTTGATTCCATGCTGGCAGTGCTTTGCTGAACCTGGTTAAACAGTAATCACCATAAGGGATGCTGTAAAAACCTCATATACCAAATTTTCTTGTCTGGGAAGCCAATATGCTATGAGGCTATAATTATATGCAGCTATTACAGTAAAAAAAAATTGTACTCTGGTATATGTAGTAATTCCAAAAGACCCAACAAGTAAACAGACGAGTGAAGAAAGGAAAATAGTTCCATATGAAACCAGTAGAAATACTAGAAAAGCACTCGGAGAGCGCAGACCTCCGCCAAGCAGCTGTTACCTTCTCAGCTCCGTGGTGTATACCGCAGTAAACGACACTACTGTGTTAGCTCGTTTTGTGATTGTAACAAGCCATCTGGGCCGCTGTCAAAACAGGCAGAATGGGAGGAAGTAAACCTTGTGAACTGGATCCGTTTATTTGTCACAGACACGGTGAAAAAGTACAGCACGAGTGCCGGGCGGGACAACATTACCCAGAAGCCACCGCGCTTAAAGGAGCAGGCTCAGGCCGGTAACACAGCTCATTTCCACCCATATTGTGATTTCCACGAGTGGCATTTTCTCATTTTTGGTAATCCAGAACATCACCAACATTTAATCATCTGTTCCTTGTCCCATTATCAACATTTCCTGAAAATGTTCATTCAGATCTGTTCATAACTTTTCAAGTTATCTTGCTAACAAACAAACAAACAAACAGACAGACAGATAAACGCTGGCAAAAACATAACCTCCGCTTGGCGGAGGTAATACTGTAATCCTGAAAGTAGATTAATTATATGTTTAAAATGTAAGCAGTGAAGGCAGTTGCAATGTCAACTGAAGAAAGACTGCTAAAAGCAGCTGAACTGCCACTTGAGGTCTCATTAAAAGTTGGAAAGAAGTTGAAATGTAAGTTGAAGTGGGTAAAACTTAAATGAAAGTTAAAGCAATGAAAGCGATCAAGTGAAGTCTAAGCACTGAAAATCACTTTAGTGCCAGTTGAGCTGAAAACCAATGAACTGCTGGCTGAACTGTAAGTGAGGACAGCAGTTAAAGGCTCAGTTGAGGGAAAGTGGATGATAGTGATAATACTGTATAGTGAAATGTTAGTGATAAACATGATCAAAGTCCTAAATGCTATATAAGTGCAGAAAAAGCTACACTGTTACTTGAAGCGTTAACCTGAATGAGGATAAGTGAAAGCATGAATATTGGGTGAACTAACAGCACTGAAATCAGCTAATGTGTCAGTTTGAGAGTAAACCCTCAATACTTTTGAATGCTAGTAATTTGGTGAGTGTGAATTTGGTAAAATCAGTTGTGTTGATTTGTAAGAACCAGCTGTATAGTCATTTAAGGTGTAAAGCTTAAAAGCACTTGAAATGTTAGTACACATGTGAGTCCTGAAAGTAAGGGACATGTTCATTTGGTAAAGTAGGTAGGTACCAGTACTGAAGTTTCTACTGAAGACTGAAATGTTAGCTGTTGTGAAGACAGTATACAATATGTACTTGAAGTGAGTGTGAACCTCTCAGGATAAAAATAATTAGATCATGTTAAATAGCCTATTTCAAAAACTGCAGTTCCATAAATGGCCTCTTTAGGTTGGCTCCAAACATGAGTCAGTCCCCACAGACCCCCATGTTAAAATGTCCAACTTTACAGCGGAAATAAACATGTTTACAGCCTGGTATAAAAGATGATTTTGGCCTCTTTAGCTAATTTCACTATTTCCGGCAATCATACAGTGTATGAATTTTATATAACTCACATATTTAAATTGTTTTGAGGCTTAAATGTATCCATAGTTAAGTTGTGGCTGCTTTGAGTGACAGGAGGGTGCAGTCATCAAACAGTCTATTTCCCAGAGACGTTTACATGTCCTGCCTTAGCTCCACTCAAGTGTTTTTGGATTTTTGGAGAAGCCAGGCACTGCCAAGGTGGCCGGAGTCACCACACTGAGCTTTGAAACTGCTGTTCAGGAACTCTCCTCTCCTCACAGAGAGTTTGTCCATAATTATATACAGTGAATGACTTGAAGCACAGTACCAGAGCTGGTGCTATTGCCTGTCTGTTCAATCATTATATCATTCTGTTAAAACCCCTGTTTTTTTTAGCATATCCCAGAGAAATCTGTTTAAAGTCCCTCAGTTAACTAAAGTTTTCAGATGAATATTTTGTTCCCACCTCATGATTCCTTGAGGACACCACAGAAAATACAGTTTTGGTAGTTGTTCAGTGACTTTTCCAACAACATAGGCTTTATTAAACTGCCATTCCTGGGTGAGGAAAGAAGCTAAGGGGATTTAATGCACAAAGCACCACAGAAAACTGCAAGAGCATTGCAAAAACAAAAAATATATTTCTTTAAAATTCATCCAGAGTACACCGTTGGCCGTTGAGGTTGGATGGTCTCCCTGACCTCGCTACTGTAGGAAACACTGCAGGTAGCTGAGCGAGTCCATTGAGAATGCAGAGTTTCAGACGCCCGAGGCCACATCAGACCTCATCAGGCCAGCTGTCTGGATCCAGGTGTTATTTGAGTCGAGGGGGCTTACCCTCCACTTCCCCCACAGCTTGTGTTTGAGTGTTTTTTTTATTCAGGCATGTGTGCGCATTGTTTGTGTGCTTTTACTAAAGGCCAAACTAGACAAATCTGATTCGACACTCAAGAAGGACCTTGTAACCTCGACTTGAGGAGGGGGTCGAGCCTGCCAAACAATCAGATTACCCAAAATGACAAGATGGAGCTGTGGTTCTTGATATGGGAAAAGACAAAACTCCCTCAGGGTTTTGATTGATGGTCTTTTCTTGTGCATGTGGGCTAGCCTTACCCAAAAAATCATAAGGTGCATGATTTTGTTTGTGCATGACAGGTGAGCCGGGCCGCGAGGAGAGAAACTCAGTATTATGTTTTAAATTAGCAAGTCTGACAGGATTTTCTGGTTTGCGGTTGATTTGGTCGGTGTTCCGAATGCAAAACACTGTTTACCTACTAGACATACAGTTAACATACATAATTTTAGTCTCGCCACGCAGCGGTGGAAAGATAAACAGACCTTTGCATGGCTGTGGAACAAGGACAATGCCAAAATGCTAATATTCAAGGAGGAAGGCGAATGTCACACGGATGTGCTTCTTTACTGTAGAAGGTTGCAGAACGCTGAGTCAGAACATGAATATTGTTCTTGGGGAATGAACAGGAAAACGTCTCCTGTACATAATTACAAGTTTTCATGAATAATTTTTAGTGATATGTGAAGCAGGGAGGTGATAAATTGCGTTTCTGTGCATTCGTTGCGTGCATGAAACATTCAACACAAGGGGTAATGATGCAGGGAAGGTTTGGGTGACTGCGGTGGTGGCAGCGGGGGAAGCACGTTCCCTTTTTTTTCTGGTTTGCATTCAAAGTTCCGCCTGTCATTAGCTGGAAGAGCCAAACTCTCTCATTTCCGCACACACACACTTTCTCATACACCTCAGAGGTTTGTATTTCATCAAAAATCTTTGGCTTTGGGGAACATATTGTTATTGTTTACCATTTGCATGAACACATGAACACACACACACACACACACACACATACGTGCCTTCTTGCACTCAGCCACACATCATTGACCTCGATCAAAGAGCTCTCTGGAAAAAAAAGCTCAAAGGCAGGATTTCTCTCCCCTCCCTCACCCCTCTATTTTACCTTAAAAGAATAGCAGCTTTGAAGAAGCACTATAAAGAGAGGTATATCATTTACAATCATTAAAAACGGAATGTGGAATGAGTTACGGTTGTATTTGTATAAATGCCCTGAAGGTAGAAAGCAGGTGAAGGGGAAGAAAAATAGTCGTGACATTTCTTTACAGAGCTTTGACGGTTAAGAAAGGCCTCTGATCTCCATCTGCAGCCAGCCTTTGAAGGCCTAAATGCATTTCTAATTGTTAGAACCAAAAACCAAGTGCCAAATCCTCTTTAGGTTTTGGAGATTATTTATAGTATTTGTGCTTTCAAGACACTATTCAGCAGAGTGAGACAGGAGGGACCGTGGTTTGACATATTAAATGGGCTGTGAGCTCTGTTTGATGTTGCTGTGTCACAGCAGTCTGCAGCACAGGGTCTGGGTTTTGACCATGATAGCCTGTCTACCTGTTGTGGGTATGAAGAAGCTGAACACAAAAACAGATGAGTTTTGGTCCTGACACAAATAAAAGGGATGTCGTATTTTAAAGTAAAGAGAGAAGAAGAGGCTTTGAAGAATATCCTGATGATAACTGGATTTCTGGCTGCATAATTTAGAGATGCTGAATGATTTTTTTTGGGGGGGGATTGTCTGCACCTGCACTGCTCGCAGTTGAACTTGATGTGTAATTAAAGCTCCTCTTCAGTCATTGATTGAACCCCTAAAAACTCATCTCTGTGTTTCAAAATTACGTATTCAGAAGTTTTTTCCCCCATGAAAATCATCCCTTCTTGCTTTGAAATGGCTTAAGGTAATTTCATAGATTCCATATCCCCTGTCTGCAGACTGATGCAGACTTTAAAAGCGGACGTGTATGCAGTTCTATTCATACTACAATATAGGGTATGCACCGATTTGCTGCAAAGAAGGTCTTATTGCTCCTAGTACTGACCACTGAAAACACACCAGGCTCTCATGGATATTTCTATAAGGCTGGCTGTGTCTTTGCACTTCTTATAAGATATAGAAGTTAGTTACAGATTGGACTGTACCATGTCAATCTGATTATTCCTGAGGTGTGCCGAACACAGGAGATGGCCACAGCACAGGATTTCTGGAGAATTTAGAACTTTGGGCACCGTTGATGAAAACCGTACAAATCAAAGCATCTCTAAATCATCTATTTAGTTACAACTCTTTTAATGTAGAGTTAAAAATATGAATGACGGAGAATAGGGGCTGCACGGTGGCTCGGTGGTTAGCACCGTCGCCTCACAGAAGATCCCCGGTTCGTGTCCCGGTTAAGACGCCTGCGATCTTTTTGTGTGGAGTTTGCATGTTCTCCCTGTGCATGCGTGGGTTTTCACCGGGTACTCCGGCTTCCTCCCACAGTCCAAAAACATGCTGAGGTTCATTCATTATTCTAAATTGTTTGTAGGTGTGAATGAGAGTGTGCTTCGTTGTTTGTCTCTCTATGTGTAGCCCTGCGATAGACTGGCGACCTGTCCAGGGTGTCCCCTGCCTTCGCCCGAGTCGGATAGGCTCCAGCCCCCCAACCCTACAGAGGATTAAGCGGTGTATAGATAATGGATGGATGGATGATGGAGAATCTCTTCGAACGGCCTCTCCTCAAAACACGCATTTGTGCAGTCGGCATGTTTGCAGTGCGTACAGTCTACATGGTGACAAATCTTGGGCCGCATGCGGATGTCTCCAGAGGGTCCACGTGGACCTTTGTGAACTTGGGCACATGACAAAATTGAAGTCACACGCAGCCTTGAAAACCCTTGTGGACACACAGATGAAGAAAGCATGAATAAGCCTTTAGATGTAATTCTACACAATTCCTTCCTCTAGAATGTACAGATCTATGAAGTAGGTTTGTTATGTATAAAACCCAGGAAGCCTGAATCTGTGTTTTCTAGACTGTTGTCAGGACACTTTCAAAAAAGTGAAAGTGCTCAGCCATGGTGCTGCTGACTGCTTATTTTGTTCATGCTGTGTCTTCCACCATATAAAAACCACTAAATTGGCATGTCAACAAGGTAAAAACCTTGATTTGTACCGTAAGGGGTATTTAAATGTCATCGTGCTGTCATAGGCCAAAAAGGAAAAGGCTAGGGCATTGAGATTGTGTATGCATAAAGACATTAAATAATACATTACTTTAAAAAAAAGAACAGTGCAGATTGTGTGCCCTCATGGATAAGTGCCTGTATACTCCACCAAAAATGCTTGTCAGACAGAAGAATAGTTTTGGAAATCAATCACACCATTTTAAAATCAGAATTGGAGAGGCTGAGTCCGACCATCTCCAGTGAGGTGGGATTTAACTTCTCTCTTACATGACTATTTCTGTCACTTTCCATGCGAACAATACTGAGTGTCTTCCTGGAGAGACTGGCTGAAAGCACTCGCTGTTATCCCCATGTTTAATTAATACCATCTCCTCAATCTCTACAGCGAACAGCTTTTTATTCTGCCTTAGAGTGTGGCCATTCAGATCAGACTTTGGATTTCCAGTGGTTCAGTTCGGTTAAATCTTTTTTTACAATCCCACACAGGCAGACAGAGTCACATGGAAGAATCAGTGACAACAATGCAATTCAATTCCTGAGTAGATAGAAGAAAAACTACACATTTACATCACATTAAATATCTTCAAACCTCAATTAAACCTTAGTTGTTGGAGACAGACGTGACAGCTTTCCTACCCAAGTTAATAATCAGACACATTACAGCTGTGGAGCTGATTATGAATCTTTCTAATTCTGTAAAACATGTTTTACATTTGCGACTGACACCAGGAATCAATGATGTCACTTGAGTATCAGCGGAGGAAGCCATACGGGCGAGTAAACACCTTTACCTGAAGGTTTGCTTGCTTCTAATTCCTTGTATGTGCTGCTGATGCTTCATTTGATGGTAATGTTCTTGTTTGCTCAGGTTGGTAATCTTTTTTTGTGGGATTTGCAGGATCAGTGTGTTCGTGTTTCATTTATACACTGTTGAAAATGAATTCATCCAATTTATTATGTAGGGCTGGAGTCTACAGGTCAACTGGTCAATTGGTTAGTCCATATGCTCTCATGTGATCACATCTCATTGGTCAGGCAGTTGCAGGTGTTACTTTCATGAGGAGAGAGGAATGCTACATCAAGGGCATTCTACGATTAGTCCATTATTTTTGGACCGGCGAGAAACAGACTACCTGTGAACACCCAGAGTTTTCACACTTTTGAATTACCCAACGCAATGGAGACTGCCTGATCTTACTTATTTTAGCTCGGAGTCGGCTCCAAACAAATTGACACCATGTCAAAGAAGTCTAAGGTTTGGCTGCATTTTGTTAAAATGGATAGCCAGGAAGTCAAGTTTAACAAACAGTAGTTTGCATGTCACAGTTCAACAACCAACATGGCAAATCATCTAAAAACAGCAGCTAACTAACTTGTCTGTCTTATATTATTCAATAGTTCTTGTGCTGGGATCTCCAGTTGATATTGTTCTATTTTCAGAAATCACATGAATATTGGCAGCTGATGTATTCCGTATCTGCTGTTATTATTTGGAATGACCAGGTTAAAATGATTTAATATGCTACTAATATTGGCTTTTCATGGATATTGACTCATTTAGACTTCTGAGGCTAGCAGGTGGAGAGCACTCAGCACATTTTGGACAATTCAGTTCAATTCAGGTTTTACATGTATAATATTATACAGTCAGTTCTTAACCATAATATTTAAGTTAGTCATGTTAATTTATATTACATGCAATATTGCTGGGTCAGGTAAATTTGTATTTTAAATAATATTTTAACTGCAATATTTAACTTACTCGGGTAAATCTATGTAATTAA
>OMNN01025010.1:6920-17750 GCA_900302755.1 Chromis chromis
TTAATGAAACCTCAGTTGATTTTTCCCTGAGTACATCCTTTTCAAGTCTCGAGCTCTTTGTTGTCTCTGTCTAACTTGTTCCCCGAATGTCGTTTTCAACTTGTCTTTCTACGCTCATCATTTATCTTCAGACTCCCATAAAATTCCGACAGTGATTTCTTTTATGGCTATTATTAGAAATGGTGTCTGTCTTCAGAAGCTCGCATGAAAGTGTGAGTCGTTCCTTGGGCACTGTTTCATATCAAGGTTAACTTGTAGTGATTAGGATAAGGAGACGAGTAGTTGCCATGGGGATGAAGGAAACGGCAGTGGAGAGGACGATAAGCCTGGAGTGACAGAGGTCTGATGTTTGTGTTGCACTGTATACAACAAAGCTAATCTAAATACAGTTCATATGTATTATTTCCTTTGCTTTTTTTCGTTGCAGCATTAGTCATGATATGATGACATAACAACAAACAGATTCCTCTTACATAATTATGACTATAGTTAAGTTGTAGTCTCTGATGAAATACTTTAATGTTGAGAATAACTTCCTTGAATACATTATTTCAGTTGTAATATCATCATGCTTAGGAATAGTGTGATTTATTTATTTATTTGGACTTTGGACAGATCGATCTAAACTGCAGTCAAGGCTTATAACAATTCCCATTTACTGATGAGTTTTGGTTGACCATCTGAGCTATTGCTTTGGGAATCCTGCCATCTGTCACTGAACAATATGCTGTCAAGAACAAAAGCTAGTTGCTCTATATCAATCCTAACTGCATTCCAACACTATGTGAACTTCTTGAAGAGTAACACATCTGCTGTGCTCTAAAACAATGAAAATGTCAATAATCTGGAGTCTGTCTTGGATGGAAAAATTTCTATTCTTTGACTTATTTCTGCGACTATTAAAGGGTATTTATGGTAAATCCCCTTTAAAGTCATAATCTCAATTTATGTTAAACCCTAATCTCAATCTGTTCTATCAATTGGGTCATCTTCATTCATTAGAAAAATGTGTATTTAGTGAAGGGATAGCTCAGAATAATGCTGTGATCATTTTAAAACAAAGGATGAATTCATTTTGACCATTTTTATAACACCATGTAGGTTGAGCAGACTTTCTCATGGTACTCTCGTCTTCAGTGAAGTTGATCCAAAATCCTCTTCAGTGTACGTTTCCCTTGGCAGTGCCTCGAACAGTGCATGGATAATCCTTGGAGGAGAGGGCTAATGCCCCCAGATCGCCCCCTCGAGAGGCGCTATCCTCACATCCCTAATGCAGAGCTCTCTCTTTTCCCTGGCGCCGTCCCCAGCAACACAATAATTAATGAGCTCAACTAGCCTATCACTGTAGAAACCTCCCTCCCCAATCTCAATTATCCACATCATGCAATGATAATTTGACTTACGTAGGTGCTAATTTCATATAAGTTAAAAGGCAATTAGGAAAATGTGTCTTTTTGACGGGCGGGGGGGATTAAGGCTAAGCTGTGATGCCACCAGTCTTCAGAGGCTGCAGGCTTATACAGTGTATGAAGGCCCCTGCTTGGCAACACCATTATCGGTCATCACATTAATAACCCCATATTTCACATCTCCATTTGATGTGCTACATTTAATTAAAGTGCGAGGTTGTGTGACGAATTAATGCCTAATTGGAAAGCACCTTATGAACATTCCCTTCGCCCTACACCAGATGTGGTTAGTTATGGGGTGAGAGAAGTTGCCTTATTTCTTGTCCAAGGCTAAAAATAATCCTTCTGTGTGTAGAAAATGAATATTTCACTAGATGCATAATCACTGTGTCACCTAAGGTATGTATAATATAGCGAGCGTAGGAAATACACCTGCTGCTGAAAGCAAAAGTAAAAGCTCTGTCTGCATTGATATTATTGAAAATGTGGACAACTGGCCTCCATCTCCTGTTCGGAACCTCAAACATCTGCCATTCCAGATTGGAGTTATAGTTTAAACCTCATAAAAATGTAAATCTGCCATACAGGGGAGGAGAGTGTGTAGAAAATGATGTATAAATACCTTAGACAAACTGTGTATTTCTCATGCATTTATTGCTCTCTTTGAAGGCTGGTGGCTGGGAATTGGAGCTAATCTGACATTTCATACACCTCAGACTATTTTGGGAGATATTTGAAGATAGAGGTTTCCTCTCCTACCTCAGCATTCCCATAGCGGCGGGAGGATGATTATTATGGATTTGCGGAGAAGTGGTGTTAACGAGTTTACCCACACTGTTTAGAGGCTAAAAAGCAATTTTAACCCAGGCAATAACCATGCAGGATATTGAAATATGATGTATGCTCAGCGGAGTTCCTCGACATATTCCTGAGGACATTTTGACTATTGTTCCACCTGCTGTTCTGTTTAGATCAAGTCTCTCCTGCCCACACTGTTTGTCTTCTGTGTGTTCTGCTCTAAAGGAGACCTAACAAATTAAATTTGTTTAAGAGTGGCAGACAAACTAAGACCCATTAGAAACAACTTAGCCCCATTTATTTTCTTGCCTTGTACCAAATTAAAGCCTCAAAGTTACACTGAGCTTGTCACTCTTGTTACATTTCATCGTGTTGCATGACAGCCATGTTTTTTTCTTGTGTGGCTGTTATTCCCATCCCACACCGAGGCCGTATTACATCTCGTGTCTGCATTTTTTTTTTCCTCACTTGTACCTCACACTGTGTAGTAATGACTCCCTGGAACTTGATTAATGCAAGTATTGATTTCATTGTTAAATGTGTGGACTCCAATCCCATTCATCAAAATGCACTGGCATATAATTAAGCTGTCTGTTTATTTTTTATGACTGTACACAATTATTAATTATTAAGCTCATGTTGGTACTATTTACACTGGATAATAATGCTGTCTGTAAGCAAAGAGCAAAAGTTGAAACATGATATCCATCTTTGTGAGTCTGGAAACAAAACAGGAGCACATGGTCTCTTTTTAGATGCCCTGGTTACTAAGGGGCATTTAGTGCACATAAATGTAGTAAGAAATGGTAGTGAGGAAGATGGAAGAGTCTAATTTAGTCTTTATTATTAAGATGCACTTCAGCTTTTTATTTTATTTTTTAGAACACCTCATGCAGACATCTGTATATTACTCCCAATGCTGTAACTGACATTTAAAATACAAGCACTTAAAATGTTTTGAGGAAACAGGGAGGTCACTGCGCCTGAATTGAAGTCTAATGTGACATTTTCTTTTTGTATATTAACAAAAATGTTACTTTCAGAACATAGTCGTTAAGAGCATTATAAGAGAATCCAAGCAGAATTATACAATAAAAGCTAATAACCTTTGGGGAACTACGTCGTTTTTAGAGTCTACCATGCTTTTATCTCCAAGTGAGTCACCTGATCCACTTTCTCATTCCTGATAACATCCTCTACTCTTGGTACTTTCTCCCTTGTCCATCATCACTACTATGGCTATAAAAAACCCCACACACACCCACCCCCACACCATTTCTGGGTACTGGGATTATGGACTGTGTCCCAATGCATCCATATTTCAGAGTTGTATCTCTAGTGTCACTCTACATCTTGTCTGTGGAAGCAACATGGAGGATCCAGCTCGTGTTTAAGCATGTTTATGTTGCTGACCCAGTTACTGGATTCTCGCAGCGTTAGATATGTGGACAGGGTGGGGCACAATGCAGGCATCATTTATTTCAGTTTAGCTCCGTGTTGTAAAGCATGCATACACACATAACAATGGACAAGACCACACATGCACACAAATGTATGTCAATACGTAGACACGCATTGACATACACACCTCCACATTCATGTAGAGTAACATGCACTTAACCACTTGGCCAGTCCTTGAGCTTTTCATGTGATTATCATACTAGACATATAAATGTGTTCATTATTCACCCTACACAATAGGTATGCACACCTATAAAGCTTCCTGAAATGCTTTAGAGTAGCTTCATGGTTCTAGCACAAATGAGCTCATGATGGATGGATAATTGAAGACGTACACTGTGTAGAGAAAGTGGTTAGATAACCAGGGGAACACTGAACCATGTGGAATGCTTTAGCGTTTCATTTAAAATCCAAGGTATTCAATAATGTAGAAAGACCTTTGAAAGCTCAGTCGAGTATTCAGGCTCAGAGGATGTCAACAATGTTGGGAAAGTTAAAGGTACAGCTTGTACTGAGCAGCTATTGTGGTGAGTTTGGAAGGTTGTGTGTGACGAAGATGCAGACACAGAGATGTGTGTGTTCGAGCATGTTAATGTATGCTGTTATATGATATTGTGAAATGATGTGAAACACCAATGTGGCATCTTCTCGTGTTTAAGATTTCTGGTGCTTTTGCATTTCTGCTGCGCTACCTACAATGGCTTCAGAGTGATGAACCTTGTGATATTATGTTTCCCAGAACTGCTGCTCCATCCACAAACATGTAGTCATCTAAATAACCCGGGGATGAAGTCATACAAGCCTTTCTAATGGAGTCACCATCAATGTTCAGGCAGTTATTTCATTATATCCTGTGTTTGTTTTAATGGTATCATCTACATATCAGAGAAATGAGTACCTGTGAAGTGTGTTTACAGTTCTTGGCATTTGCTGTGCTATATGTCATTGTGGTGACTCAGAGTTGCATTTGGCAATTGAACAATGTGGCCACTATATGAAGTAGCATATGGCGACCGTCTATTTTCTGTCCTGCTGTTTTGCCCTTTTCTCTCTCCCTTTTGCCCTCACGGGTCGAGGTAGGTGGCTGCCCTCCTTGAGCCTGGCTCTGCTGGAGATTCCTTTTTGTTAAAAGTTTGTATTCCCACTGTCGCCATGTGCTTGCTCAGAGGGAATCGTTGAATTTGTTCAGTCTTTGTTTGTTTTAACCTTACTATGTGAAGTGCCCTGAGATCACCTATGCTGTGAATATATGCATAAAACTAAATCAAATTGTCTTTTGAGTCACTTTGGCTATTTATTTTGCTACTCCTGGGGTTGCTAAGAGTAAGATTGTCTGTTATATTCATTCTCAGAATGTGCAGTCACTGGAAAGGTGAAAAGCATCACTTCTATTCCAGCAGTTGTACAGCTTTGATGCACTTCAACACATCATTATTTTGTTACAGCAGTTGTTGGAAGTAAATCAAAACCGACGTTAGAATTGACATGAAAATATATAGTACAATGTCATGAGATGGAAATTAATGCATATTGTTTGTCGAAGCTTTTTTTGAGTTTTAAGATTTGAAACTAATTACGTATGTATGTTCCTGTCACGTCAAGACAAAGTAGTGAGTCTCTTTTGATATATTGATATTTTTAGTCACTCTTAATGTTGCAGGCTGTGTTTTATCAGTTGGTAGAGATGGGTTGGGTCCAGGTTGCTGCCGGTTTTTTTTTATTGCTTCGATATGGCTTCGCTATGTGGCAAAATATTTAAGGGAGAAGTTTATGTATTTATTAAGCAGGATAAAAATTTGAATTATGCTTATGTGGATTTCTGAATGTCCCTCCTGCTTAAAGATTTGCTATTGACTGGTTGATTCAGTTTATCTGTTGTCTTTTGATTACACTTTTTTTTTTATATATATATAATAGATTGTAATGTTTGTGCACAGGAAGGAATCAAATTATCAAACTGTCCCAAGTAAAACAGCTAAAGTCACAGTGAATTCACAACTGACTGGTCCGCGTTGAGTTGCAAATCAAATCTAAACACATTAAAGTCTGACATGAGTCTAAATCACGTAGTCCACATCTCTGGTAAACTGAATATGTTTTGGGATATTGGTCAAACAAATCAGACAGTTTGTCTGGACGTCACCTCTGATCCTGGGAAGATGTGAGCTGCATTTTTTCAGCTCTTTTTTTTCAATATCATATAGCCCCAACATTTAGTTGAGAAAATAATAAGTGGATGAACTGATAATGAAAATTTCAGCACTAAACAAATTCTCTCTTCCAAATAAATAATTTATTTTGGGGGTTTATAACATGGAAGTTAATTATTTGATGTAATACACAGCAGATTAATTCGATTTATTTTTTTTACTAATAATCTTTTGACACATTTGCTATATTCTGATGTTTTGTTATGCATTTCAAAAAATATTTTTACATTATTTCACATTGCATTGCTCTGACCTGTTGTTCTGTGTTTCATGAACCACTCTAAGCTGCTATGGCTGTGCGAGTGGTATTCCAACCCTTTTTAATTTTACTGTGGCAGCTTTCTCCTGTAAAGTGCCCCACTGAGTGTTTGGGCCCATCACGGACTGCTGGATCCCCCAGTAATGAGCCATGTCACCACATGTGAAGAAGCTGCTGTCTGTTCTCTGTAGAGACATTCTACTGCACTGAAACCTGCACACGCCAGCGCACCAACTCACATGCACGGCTCATTCGCCACCACTGAGACTTGCTGTTTGTCTTGTGGGTCTTAAAAGAGAGATGCATTCCCCCCTTTGTGTCCAACAGGTGTACTGTCTCATGTGGAACAACTGTATCTTTCACAATCTGTTTATCAGCTTTAAGACGGGTTGCCGCCAACTTGCTTGTGCACGTACGCATCTGCACAGATAATTATTAAATGATACAAGCTGCATAATTTACCCTTGATCTCAGTGACAACACATCCATCTGTCTGTCCTTCATAATTCTGCTGTCAGTGAACATGTGACACCACTTGTCCTTGTTGCAAACCTTGTTGCTGTGACAGTGTTGTGAGATTGATGTATTCACAAACCTTTACTGATGTCTCTCTGTGTGTGTCTGTCCTGTTAAGCTGGAGAGCTCACTCTAGGAGTTATGAATGTTAATAATAGCATTGTTCTTGCTGGGTTGCGTCTCTGAGCCTGTGTTCAGGTTCCTTTTGGTCTCAGTGGTAATTCTCATGAAGTTCTCACTCTGAAACTAAGCCAGACAGCTGACATAATTGACCAGCTCCCCTCTCACTCTCCTGTGCTGTCAGGATGACACTGTCTCTCCTTCCTCTCTGAGCTCAGCAGAAGACAAAGGGAGTTAGCTGGTCTTGGCAGTGTTGGCTTTGGAAGTAATTAGAATGCACACTTCTTAGGTCTTTACATAGATATGCTAATTCACTCCATTAATCTTGTCCCTTGCATGTAAACATGGGAGCCAGATGCTGCACCAGTTGCTCCTCACACTCTAAACTCTGTTAATGCTTTGCTGTTTTGCTGGGATAGAGTAGTCTCCTGGAGAATAATCAAGGCTGCCTGGTTGGGACACCACAATGATAACTCCCCATGACCCCCACTGTGTAGGATCAGAGCTATCTGTAGATTAATTAGGCCAACTATGAGTCTTTCCCCTTTCATCACAGCCTATCAATGGGCTTCACTCTGTCTTCTTTCACACAGTGACCCTTTAATTTAATTTAATGTGTTCCCCATTTCACTGTAAGAATTATACAATTTACAAATGAGTTTTTTATTTGAGCAACAGTCGAAATGAATTGAATCAGTTTGCCAAATGAATTTAATCAAATTTTCAAACCACATCTGTAGGCCAGATTGTCTCCGCATAGTTTAAAGTGAGCCTCGCAGTTTGTGAAGGGGCTGGTAGCTTTAGACAAATTTTCCTAAATTACTTCACTCGCATTTGAAAGAGTGATAGAAATGTAGTATCAGATTACATGGATTCAAGTTTTCCACTTGTAGCATTGGTGCTACCAAGTTTCCCCTGATTTGGTCCCACATACCTTATTTTGGTATATCTACAACAATTAATCCATCTTTTATGAATAGAATGATGAATAGTGGTCTTTGCGTAAACTAGTTTTGCATTGATTGAAGATTGACTTGATAGTTTTAAAATATTTAAATCTGAAAATATATTAATTATATTGCCAATCTTTTTCCTGGAGGTTGTCTGATTTCACTCCTATAAACTGGTCAGGCTAAGCTCTTCACTGGCTCAATGTCTGTTTATCGATGGACACTACAGTTTACCAATGTTCCCTAAATGCCTCACATGCAGACTAAGGTACAGGCTAGCCAGGCAACTGCAGTGCAATCAGACAGTTGTGTGACCAAACAAAACAGTGAAATAAGGTGATTTTATGATTGAGTGATTTTATCCACATGAACTATTTCCTTGGAGTGATGTTTTTTTTTTTTTTTTATGTGAGGACCTTTCTTTGAACAGATGTCCATACCTCAGTCAGTCCAGTAAATTTAATTGTAGGAAGCCAAGATGGTAAATGTCTTAACTGGCTCTTGATAATCTCTTTGCCTGAACTGACACTCTTATTTAAAAAAAAAAATAAAAATCAGCCATAGATTATTTCATCACTGGAACATGGTAACAGGTTCTCTTGCAACTTCCACACTCAAAAAAATGTCCCTGAAGCAATGAATTAGTTTATGGCACTGACCCAGGCTTGAAATGCTCTATTTAGGAATGTTATCAGGAAAAAAGAGATCAACTTAGGCACTAAATCTTGCCTGTTAACCATTTCCCCTTGAAATCTGTGTCTTTTCACAATTATTTTTGTACATCATGTAATTATGTTACAGGTTTCTAATTTAAGAGTATTTACACAAATGTAATTTTCACGTATCACATAATTACATGTCATGTTAAAACTTAATTTATGCCTTTGTGGCCAGAGGTGTTATGTTTTCGAGCTGTCCGTTCATCCATCTTTCCCATTCTCTTGAATATCTCATAATGGCCCTGAGGGAATTTCTTCTAATCTGACACACTTTCACTTGGATTCTACGATGAACTAATTCAAATTTGGTGATCAAAGTTCAAAGGTCACTGTCCCCACGTAAAACACATTTTTGGTCATAAATCATGAATTTATACGCTAATCATAGTATCATAAAATTCCACACAAATGTCTAACAGGATAAAATGATAAAGTGATGACATTTTATATCCAAAAGGTCAAAGGTCAGCTTTACTGTGACCTCATAATGTTCTCCTAAAACACTTTACTGGCCATAAATTAATGTCATAACTCAGGAACAGAGAGCACGACTGTGGCCGTGTTTCACATTCGGTTGGATACTGAATTGGTGACACTAATCTGGGGTGATTGTATAGATCTGTGCTGCGGTGAAGATGTGTGTGAAGCATCCACATTTTACAATTTGCAGCTTCTTTGCAGCAACATCCACAGTTTTTAATTCAAGAAATAATGTTTCTCACTGAAAATTATTCACTAGAATCATACATTTCAATACATGTAACTTCTATTTCACCATAAATATACTTGATACCTTTTATTAGATTCCTTCAAAGTCTTCATTACATCTCTTAAACATGTAAACTACAACTTCACTGGTTGGGAAGGCAACCGTGTAATTCTAATTTATGTAATTTTACTACACTCCGTAATTATTTTAGTATACCCTGTGTAAAAAGAAAATTACATGCCAATTAATTTAAAAGCCCATCATGAGTCATTTACGAATCCATCATAAATAAATCATAAATCACTCCAAGTTTATGCCCAGACTTGTAGAACAGTCACTAACATATTCATTTGTGGGTTGTAATGCAAATGTGAAATGATGCTTAGGGTGTGTAAAGTCAAAATAGTCTCATGTATTTCACTGTAAAACTTATAACTCAGTCAATCAAGGGTTTTGAAGCTTGACAGGAATATTAATATTTGGGACTTAAGACTCATAACATAAATAAACATGCTTTAATGAGGTCAACGTGTGGTCAAAACACAAGCCGTTTATGTACTTACAGTTCTTGTCATTTAGCAGCTGACGCACATTATATGCCAACACAATATCCTGTACCTGTAATGTATGTTTCGGCCTCATTCGGGCTCTGGGAAAGCTGTGTCTTTAAGTGTTGCAGCGTCTCTGCATCGGTCGATTTAAGTGTGAGATGAGTAAACTGAAACTGTAATGAAACTCATCAATTTGATTAAGAAAATTGGCAAACTTGTTATTCCAAGTCCATTCCTTGCAATGTTTCAGACTGAGACTCATGCAAGAAAACAAATCAACACAAAATCACACACACACCCACACACAGAAAATGTACAAATCTAGATTTGGAAATCTTATTTTGAGCAATGAATCACCCTACTATGGCTATTTGAAATGATGTGCACTTTAGACACCTGCAGCTGCTTCACCCTAAAAACCTTCCATTGCTGCAAATGGCTGCTATGCAGCCTTTGTGGAAGTCTAGTTTCCTACATGAACTTAATATTTGAACCCATTTCTATAGACTAGTATGCATTTAACTTTTAGTCATGAAAGATGGGTCACTTTATATTTATGTCAGATGGAAATTTGAGAAGTACCACCAGATTTTTTTGTTTGCTCTCTCCATGTAGCTACAAACAGATTTTTTCCAAACATTTTTGTACTCTTAGAAATGCACAAAACATTAGGAAATCCAAAATAAAACCACAAAATGTACACATGAAAAATAAAAACAGTCGAACAGCTTCTTTGTGGTTTTGACAATTACTACTTCTGAATGCACAAGTGAGACTATGGGGGGTTACTGTATATAAATATTAAGAGCATAGATCTGAAGGTTTATTCTGGTAATTAAATGCTGCTCAGTACGTAACACACATTTCCCTACTATTTATCCACTGTGTAACTTCATGCCGCCAGCAGCGGTATAATTTGTTTTGCCAGTTGCAGTTGGAGTGTTCAGCAGATTTACTTCAGTAAGTCTACATTCCCTCTCCACGGTGTTGTAACTACTCTGGACCACTGACCATCACCGGTAGCTGATGTAGCTACTTTATCAGCTTTATCAGGTGCTATGCTGCTTCACATGTTTGGCGGGGGGAAGTGAGGGAGCGGGGATAGACGGGATAGACGGGGTGGGGGGG
>OMNN01025011.1:15738-32583 GCA_900302755.1 Chromis chromis
TCATACACAGTAAATTATAGATTTCATGTAACATTCAGCTGATTAAAAGGGATAATGGCTGCTTATGTTGTTCTTTCTAAATTACTGATAAAGCTGCTAAAATAATTACAGTTTAAATTACATAGATAAGTACACATAAAATGCTTATATAAGGTTTGTCCTTGTTCTGTTCAGGACATCCACCTAGTTAAGGTATTCCACTGTGTCCAATCAGCCTTTTGTTTTTCGTTTTCGCTGCAGGTTATGAGTCAGTCTTGCATTGTTCAGCAGTTCTTCGATCCATACAGTCTTTAAGAGCTTCACAGCTAAACCTAAATCTAAATAAAACACATTCTTTATTGACATTTAAAAAGCAGATACATTTCTATACCGTCCACACACTTTTCAGTGACAACATAACAAAATCTTTCAATTATGACAAAATCAGTGTGAAAAATGTTTGGTTGGTCAGAACTGCTTGGTTGTATGTTGTTGAATGAGGGGTTGTTGTGCTGTTAAAATGCATCTATATGACAACAACAGCTGTAGATAATGAATCCACAAAATAGTTCTTCACAGGCTTCTCTACTGGTTATGTGCTGGGCCTGACTTTAGTCTGTGCTGGCTGTGGCCACCCTGGACCACCCCTGAGGCTGGAGTTTAGACCCTTTACTTCAGATACCATAGTTTGATAATACTCCATTATAATTATAAGTCACACTTATGCAACGTAACATATGTTGAAATACAAAAGTTGTCACCAAAATCCACTAAGAGTAAGTAAAGACAACAGACTGGTCTTTTATTACTGAACAAATATGACTGATGTTTTAATTTGTATGAAGCATTTTAAAAATGTAGCTGGTGAGATGAGGCTAATTTTACCCAGTCAATATACAGCTGTGTGGTTTAATCTATAAAATGGTTATTTATTATCTTAAATGGAAAGCACTTTGGGTCAAGTTTCATTCTTTTAAATGTACTACATAAACAAAATTGGCTTGACTTGATTGAACATATGCTTTTAATTGAATTCTGTAAATCTGGAAAGTAACTAGTAACTGTAACTGTAAAAAAATCTCTAAACTGTACTTTTCTAAGCACTTTAAGGGCAGTTTTTAAGGTTGACATATAATAAATATGTATAATACAAAGATAATATGCAGTTGTGAACAAAAGTTTACATACACTTGTTAAAATTGTCTATATCATGGCAGCCTTAAGGTTCTAGTGATACCTAACAATATTAATTTTCCATGATGGAATGATTGAAACACGTGTCTTTGGCACAAAAAACAATGATGCATTTTGAATTGATTATAGGTCTTCCTGAAGGACACACAGGAGATAGAATGGCAGGCAGCATAAACTAGGACTAAAGGTGAAAACAAACGGGACATGCTAGACTTTGTTGTGCAATAGTTATGAAAGATTTGCTTTTGCCAGATGCTGAGCCTGATAAGAAGAGGAGAGGGTGTGGTACACGGCAGTAAGCAGTATAAACACACACAGATTATACTTCCTTACAGAACGGGACTAAATGAACACCTACGACCGTTTAATTGAATTGTATTCATGATAAGACATGTTCTACACCCACCAGACTAAGTTACTGTGTTAGAGTTTGTCTCTCTGAACCACAAAGACTTAAGGGACGTAAAATCTCTCTGAGAAGTTAGTTGTCATTCCTCATATGAGCAGCAGGTGGAGAAGTAGGACAACAAACTGAGCTGCTGTGACTTCAGCTGAGCTCTGCTGCTCTTTGCTTCACCTCCTGTCACAGGTTGCCTGGTTTCTTGCAAAAAAACTAAACATAATGTATGTCATTTTGCTTGTAATTGCAACCTTTTACAGTAATAACATCTTGTGCAACACGCAGAAAGTGTTTCATTATGTCGGGGAGACAATGTAAAAGCTACGTTTCTCATTTCCTCAGGATGTGCAGAAACTATGTTCCTATCTGAGCGTTGCTTATGTGAATTATGTGTCCTCTTATTGGTTGTAGAAAATCATGACAGCAAAGATCTATATAAAGTATATCCTCTGATTGTCTCTCTACTCCTTCTCTCTTGCACTTTCCTCACATCGAGGCTGGAAAGTCAACCATGTAATTATCTACCATTTATATTTAGAGCTTCTTCTTCTCCTCCTCGACATCATCCCCCTCTCTATCTCCCCTCTCTCCTGCAT
The DNA here is from genome assembly GCA_900302755.1 of Chromis chromis. Classification (NCBI taxonomy): domain Eukaryota; kingdom Metazoa; phylum Chordata; class Actinopteri; family Pomacentridae; genus Chromis; species Chromis chromis. The sequence continues at coordinate 17,908 of OMNN01025011.1, forward strand.
TAAGAGCCTCTTGGGAGATTCGAAACAAAATTTTATCTACTTTGCAAAGTCAGTAATTGACACTCGAACAGGACGAGCAAAGTGTTTCTGTGGCGACTGTGACGGGATTGGAAGCGAAGTGATGCAGCTTCTTCTCCTTCTGACTCAGTGCATCCAAATAGAACTAATTTGAGTTTCTAAGCTTAGACAAACACGCAAAGTCTGCACAGTCAGCTTTTCATACACTGGTGCAGAAAGTGACTCTTCTTTCTACTTCTTTTGAACTCTATCTCTGGAGGGATTATATAGAAATAATACATGAGAGTTTTGGTTGGATTTGGGTGCCGTTTGAGAACCATACAGTTATTATCCATTTTATTCTCTATGTGTGTGGTGTGTGTGTGTGTGTGTGTGCCCTTGCCTTAAAACTACCATCCATGAGGGGTTGTGACTGATCTCATGCACTTTCTTTTATAAGAAGGATCATTTTCACACAAATTCACGGACACACAGGCGGCAGAGTGTGTGTTTGCGTATAAGTCTGCCGGATTTGAGCGTAATCTGAAAGAGCCATACAATTAGCATCCATTTATATCTCCCTGTACCAACCTCACCCTGCCTCCCTGCCCCTCATCTGGTGGTTATTTTGGGAAATGGAGGCATATGCACTCCCACACTGTCTCCAAACCACCACTCAGGGTGTGTGTAAGAGTGCACCAACGTGTGTGTGTGTTTGAGAGCGAATGCAGGAGTGTTTTCTAAGCGGCTCCCAGAAATGTCCCTTTCAATCCAATGCCAGGACACTGCCGGTCTGCTGCAGCTACACTCGCTGTCCTTTCAAATATCCCCCACTCTCTTCAAACTCCGGCTCAGCCAGTTAACTCCATGTTAAAGAAGATACAGAGTAGGTTTTTGAATTATTTGAAGTGGGGAACCAGAGGAGAAGAAAGGAAAGCATGAAAAAAAGATGATCATTTGGTTTCCCAGTTCCAAAAGAGACGAGCGGCACATCCGAAACGCAGACAGTGGGAAGCAGACAGAGTAGCTGAACAAGCAACAGATGAAGGACGGAAAGTAAAAGGCAGACCAGGAGATTTGAAAGTGCAGAGAGAGAAGTGAAATAACAAGAGATGAAAAGGTGGCAGTAAATGTCACAGAACAAAAAAGTAGAAATCCGAGGAATGGCATATCTGAGAGAGACAGGAACACGGAAAGGGTGAACTTAACCTACATCAGAGTGAATGCACTCCTGCAGCCCGCTCATTCCACTCAGGCCCTTTCATCACTGCTCTCAGTACATGCTCATTATAAACGGACCGCTCCCTCGCTGCACAACTCTGTGATCACAAGGCTGACATATGGCAGCTTTCTAATTTGATCCACCCCACCCTTGTTTAGCTTGCAGGTCTTAGAACCAAAGTTTGTCTTAAAGTACAGTCTGGGAATAAAAATGGGTGGCTGAGTTTTTTTCTCCAGTGGATAAAAATACACAAATGGACTGAGGTCTTTTTGCTCTGATAACAAGGGAGAACTCTGTCATAGAATAAATGAAACTCTTGTTTTCCCAGTGCAAATATTAATACTTATATTTCATATCATGAGGGAAATAAGCAGTCGACACCATGGCTGAGCATTTCCACCTTGAAATTGGATTAAATAATGACATTATCAAAAATACGGATTCAGCCTTTTGGGATTTCATATGTAACAAACCAAAAGAATCAATCCTGTCAGTTTCTGCACATTCTAGAGGAAGCAATGGTGTAAACTTAGATTCAAGCCATTTTGAGGCAGAAAGGAGTTCGTTTCATGGGAAAGAAACTTCTAAATGTGCAATTTTGACACACAGAGATGAGTTTTTAGGGGTTTGAACAATGGCTAGAGAGAGACTTTAGCAGTTTGATGTTTTAGTAAATGTGCCTTCTTGCCGAGAAGCAGATGGTATGATCCATGCCCCTCTTATGTCTGCAGCCAGGAGCCAGTTAATAGAATAAAGAATAAAACAAAAAAAAAATCCATCTTCCACCATTTCAAAAATCACTAATGAGTGAGGTTGTTTAAAGTTAAAGTCAATAATTCCTTGCCAAGAAATGTTCTAATATAAGGATGTAGTGCTATTTTTGTTGGAGTACTCCTTTGATGCACAGTTAAGTTGTGGCCAATTTCTAAAGGTTATGCAACCACTGTTGTTCATACAGTTTCGTTTATGTATATACACTGATCAGGCATAACATTATGACCACCTGCCTAATATTGTGTTGGTCCCCCTTATGTGGTCAAAAATGCTCTGAACCATTGGGCATGGACAAGAGGACCTCTCAGGGTCTGGCACCAGGACGTTGGCAGTGGATCCTTTGGGTACTCTGGCTTGTGCAGTGGGGCCTCTGTCAATCCAACTTGTTCCACTGCATCCTGTTGATGCTTGATCAGAATGGGGTCTAGGAAGTTTGGAGGTCAAATCAAAATCTTTCCTATACGGGGGTAGGCCAGTGACATTTGGGATTTTTATTTGGAAACAAAAGCAGACTCATTTTGATGAACCTTTGGCCTTAATTACAGTACTGATGTAAAACAACCTAAACCTCAACCTCAGATGCATCATTTCAATACAAAAAAAATCAAAGTTACAAATTCAATGGCTTTTAAAATTCAAATCTGATGAGTCTGATTTGCTTCCATATATAAAACGCTGTTTTTCTGTTTTTTACATGACATTCATATCTATATATTTATGAAACCACCAGCTTCTTAATCAAAATCCATCTATCGCAGTTGCACAAGGATCATGAGCAAACATTCCTCTTCAATTCTGAAATGTCCTCTAAGGCCTGCTGTCGAGAAGCATCCCTACATCATGATGCTGCCACCACCATGCTTCATGGTTGGGATGCTGTGTTTGTGATGATGTGCAGTGTTTGGTCTGCTGGCCAAAAAGATCAGAATTAATTATTCTAGAATGATTGAGTGTTTTTGGGGGAAGTGCATCTGCATCCAAAATAGAAATGTTATCTAAAAAGTTTCCTCCTTACATAGATTAGATGGAGTGAGCTGAAATAACTTTCTATGTTTACTTTAGAGCATTTCAAATGGTTTATGGAAATGTAAAATTTGGAAAAGCTTTAAAGAATACCTTTGATGTTCACTTTATGTCAACAAATCTAATATAATGAAATGAAAATAACTGAAATCTTTTGTTTATGTATTGTTTGTGTATGCAAACCCCGATAGAGTTATTCCTCTGTGCCATACAGCTCCATTGTTATCCAAAAAATATTAAACTCACTGAGCCATGCTGTTGCTCTGCTTGACACATTTCTTTATCATGACAAATAGCTCCACAGACTGATATTGGTGAACGGTTTTACTGTCTTGATAAGAGTAGTTCCTTTGCTACACAGGCCTATATTATCCTTATATGGAAGGTCTTCCTAGTTTTTTTTAAAGGGATGTATTCAAAAATAGCAGCTTTAAATGGGCCAGAGGCAGCTGAGCTTGTTGGAAAACTCTTTGTTAATGCATTAAAACTACAACACAGAGCATCGCTTTGAACTCTTGAATGTTGAATCTTGCTAAAAGCTTTAAGATGTTATCGTACAGTGGGTCACCCCTGGACTAATATTAGAGTCCTCATACTGTACCACAGGGAGACACTGAAAAACAAAACATAAATACACAGCAGGCCTAAAATAGCTGTGGATGTGAATGGAAGTAAACTATTATCATTCATTCATATTTCAGATGCTTTTACCTGTTTCTGTGTCACATAAGAGGTCAAGTACAGGTTGTACTTTCTATTCTTACTGACAGAAAACTCTACAGGAACAGTTATCTGTATATAGTCCAAGCTTACATGTGTAGATATATGTATACATTTGAAGATACAGTTACTATTAAAATTGGGAAATTTCCCCTTTTATTGTTTTTCGACATTGAATCAATTTATGTTGTCTTTTTTTAAAGAATTTACAAGAAAGACTCTTTCATGTCAAAGTGAAACAAATTTCTACAAAGTAATGTCAATTACTTAAAGTCAGTCAAAGAATGGATACACAAAATATCACCGAGTATCCCTTGTAGTACAATTAAATCCCTCATTAAGAAATGAAAGAAATATGACACTTGTAAATCTGCCTACAGCAGGTCATCCTCAAAACTGACTGACTGTGCAAGAAAGAGGCTAGTGAGGGAGGCCACCAAGACACCTAAGACTCCTCTGAAGGAGTTACAAGCTTCAGCAGCTGAGATGGGAGAAACTCTGCATCTGTTTTTCACCAGTCAAAGCTTTATGTGAGAATGGCAAAGAGAAGGCCACTGTTAAAAAAATGCTCAAAATAAATCTTGACTAGACTTCACCAAAGGCATGTAGAAGACTCTGATGTCAACTGGAAAATGGTTCTTTGGTGTGATGAGCCTAACATTTAGCTTTTTTGCCATCAGACTAGAGGCTATGTTTGGCGGACACCAAACACTGCACATCATCACAAACATACCATCCCCACCATGAAGCATGGTGAAGGCAGCATCATATTGTGAAGCATGGTGGTGGCAGCATCATGATGTAGAGTTGCTTTTTGGCAGCAGACCCTGGAGGGCTTGTAAAGGTTTAGGGTGAAGTGAATTCAGCAAAGTAAAGGGAAATCCTGGAGGACAACCTGATGCAGTCTGCAGGAGAACTATGACTTCAGAGAAGATTTGTTATCCAGCAAGACAACAACTTAGTATACAGCCAAAGTTATACAGAAATGGTTTAAAGACAACAAGGTGAATGTTCTGGGGTGGACAAGGCAGAGCCCAGACCTTAATCTGATTGAGAATTGGTGAATGGACTTATAAAGGGTAAAATAAATCCCTGTGCAACATAACAGTTCTGAAATGAAGATTGGGCTAAACTGCAGCATCCAGATGTGTAAGACTGACTGAAACCAGGGGTGAATACCTTTTCGACTGTATGTAGCTAGATTGGTAGGTTTCTTGTCCTTATACTGGACTCTATCAGGAGTTCAATACAGCTAAATCATTAAAAAGTACAGTGATTCAGCTGAAGCTATCCTGGCAGGCTTTAAGCAATATTTGGAATGAACAGTAGATACAGTTGGGTTGTCTCAGTGATGGACAGGGATTGCAACAGATTGAAGCACAGAGAGAGAGAAAAAACCCAGAATGACAGACTGCATCAGCCTCATGTTAGCTTTGACTCAACCATTTGGTGGTTTTCATTTGTTTCATGGATTCATATCTGATAAACTGCACTGATGAAGCTGCATGGAAAACCCAACCTGCTGTACGTACTTTATTGTAGTTAAAGGAACGTTTTCTTTAGCATAGAAAGTGGTGTAGCATGTGGAACCTTTTCATATCAATGACATGTTGATGTTGACAGAAAACAAGAATGCAACACATTTTGGCCATAACGGATTGAAACATGCATCAAATCTATTAGAGATATGTCCCTGTTGAAGCACTGTTGTGTCAATGAATAACATCTTCCTCTTTAATGTTTTTATTGGGTGGATAAATGCATGTATTCTAAATATTGACAAGGATATCAATATAAAATCTATGACTATGTATCAGGGTTGTTCTTGGGTCAGAATGGGCCTTTGGGGGGTGACTGCACAATAAATCAGTAAAGGAAATGAGTCTGTGCTACTTTATTTGCCTGAATTCTACCAATTTTCCTGTTAATTCTGACGAGTTGTTAACAAAGAAGTCCATTATGCTTAAGTAAATGAAGCAGTAAGTTAAGGATCTATTTGTATGATCAAAATAACAAGAAAAAAAGCTATAAAATTAACTTAAAAATAAGCAAAACTATCTGCCAACAGATGAATAAAATTCCACTCACCAAGACTTTAAAAAAAAAAAAAAAGTAAAAAACATCTAGTGTCTGAAACCCTCGGGGTGTCTTTGAAACTGAGTTCTCTCACATCGATTTTTGGTGTTCTGGAGGTTGGTGATGCTGTGGGCTGTTGGCCTTCTGTTCTTCAGCTTCTTGCAGCATGTTGCCACTACACTGGAAAATCCTCCACACTGCCCTGTAAGGCTCAAGGACCTTTTCTCACATTTAGAGAAGATCAAGAAATGTCAAGGCTCCACCAAGCCAGCTGAACAAAGGTGGAAATGTGTCTTCTTTTGACCACCTCCGGATCTCTGGATGGAGATTACATTAATGGTTTGATAGTACATGTAGTAGTTAGTTTTGGTTTTTTTTGATCAAAAGTAGATTCTTGTTGTTTGTTCTCTTTTCCTTATTTTTCCACTGCCATCATCAAAAGATATCTTTGAAAAGAATGTTGTTCTATCCCTCCAGTAAAGTTCTTGAAGAATCAATAGGCGTCTTTCCACTGTAGGATCTTGAGGTGCAAAGTGGCACAAATGTTTATGGGAACAGCCCTGTAATGTTTCCAATGCAGTGTAGGATTCAACAGCTTTGCCGAAATAACGACAGACAGTATTTACTGGGTGTAACCCCAGTTCTCTGTATGTCTATATGGTGAATTTGATGTTGTTGATGGCGATGTTAGACAGAAGAAGACTGCTACTCAACAAGGACATCAAGAGGGCAGAAGAATCAGGCTGTTTTCCATTATAGGAGCTTGCAGGCCATTTTAAGGTGGCCTGAAACTTTGTGATTGTTCCAACTACATTAACCGCTCCTGCAGAACTTCTTTCAGGGGTGTTTTCAGGGAAGAAAATAGTATCCACTTCAGGGTAGATATTTTTGGGCGGCCCTGAAAAGCTGCTGTACAGGTCTTGATGCTGATTGGTTAAACTCCAAGACGACAACCAACACCATTTTTTATGCCCTTTTGATGTCTTTGTTGGGTAGCAGTCTCCTCCTCTTAAACATTACAACCAACAAAGTAAAATTTACGATATAGACTAAAAAAGCAAATGTCCATTTTTAACTACTATTTGTTTGTTTTTTTGGCACGCTCATACTCAACATTGTGGTTGAAGCTGTTGGATTCTACACCACATTTCAAAGGAAAGGCTGAAAGGGCCGATAATGTTGGGAAAAAGCTTTTCTTTTTTTTCTTTTTTTCTTTTTTTTACTGATTATTTGTTTTCAACCTGTTTCTTTTTTTCACCCTTGAAAATTACCCTACAGGGGAAGTTCCTGTGATCAGAACCTGCAAGTTCCTGCAGTGAAAAACAACTTTATGCCAAAGCCCATGGAAGCTGTTCTGGTGGCTCATGGTGGCCCAACAGCTTAGTAAGACACTTGTTTTTTCTTTTGTCCATGATCTATACATTCATCAATAAAAGGCAGTAGGACCAATACAACCAATAAACTTTGGTTTTCATGAGTACTGTTGTCCAACTAATGTAAAGTAAAGCTTCTTATAACAGTAAAGAAATGGTGAGTGATGTTGGAACAACTCTGGTGAGTACAGTGACATAAAGACAAAACAGTTAAAGAAATCTTTGCAAAAAAGCTATTTCACTGTGAAGTTATCAAACTGAGTGGAGGATAACCAGTTACTTGTCTTTCCCCCTCAAAAATTACCCTGAAGGAATTTCAACAATGGCAGTTCCTGCAGTGGAAAACAGCTTCATGTCAAAGTTCACTGAAGCTGTTCTGATGCTTACTCAGAGACTTAATGTTGGTTTTTCTTTTAATTTGCCACCAATCTGTTCATTTAACAGTAAGTTTTCAAACTGGTTGGAAGCCACAGCTTGGTTAACATCCTTCTTTGCATAATTTCTGATACTGCAATGCACAATGAACGATTCTTTAACTTCTAGTACGCTATCTATCCTACAAACTAGTGCACTACTCTGTACTGGAGAATGGAGCTGGGAAACACTTTGAGTCTTGTCTGTTTTTCCATCAGATATTTCTGAATCTTTTGATATAAGCTCATGATTAATTTGGAAGCCGTCTGGCTCAGTCCGGAACTTTAAAGTCTTTATTTCAGGATTTTGAGAAAAGTCTATGGAGTAAAAAAAAAAAAAAGTGCATTTTTATCCCACAAAGCTTAGTGGCTGAAAAAAAGAAAGTGGGTGGACATGTCACAGGCAGAGGAAGAGCTCCAAAGCTCTGCAACCCAGACTGAATCTGCATAAATCAATGCTTTAAACGAACCTTTGCGTACAATCCGTTTGGCATCTTGACAGCGATGCAACGCTCAATAAACCGAAAGGTATGACAAGAGAAATGTTTTACGTCACGTCCCCAAGAGGTGTCTGTTTCAAAGGACGCGTCTATTTCTGTAGAATAGAAATAGGATTTACTCATGTTCTTTGCTCAAGGCAGGAAGCCTGTTACGTAAATACATTTTTAAAGGTTCTGATGAGTGTGTGTCTGAGTGGGTGTCGGTCCGTGAATGAGGCGCCATTGTGTGCTTCCCACCACTTGCTATTTGGGATGTTTCCTCACACTTGCCTGTCCGTCCTCCCACTGCTTCCGACAGTCCTTCCACTGCGAGAGCATCATCTGTCACTGAGTCACGGAGACTTACATGGATAGTCTAAGACACTAGGAAATCCACCTTATGTAAGGTTCGCTGTCTGTTTATGGAAGAATATGAGCATGAGTGCTGGTGTATTAGTAACACAGGCCAGATGGGAGTAGAAACAGTGTGAGTTGGGTTTGTGTTTGCAAAACAGTGAGAAGCACTATTACTACTGACAGATGAAGATGTGAACACAGCTATATCCTACACAACTAAACTGCCTGGTCATCTTCAAAGAAACGTATTTTCTCTGCAAAAGGGAAGACTATGACGCATTTGGAAAGGGTTCTAGTGTGAAGGAACCACAAAGTCTGGGCGGACTTTCGTAAAGAAGACTTTGGTTTGCGTCCATTGTGGGACCATTATTCTTAGACTTAAGTTTCATTTTCACTCCTTGTTTTCTTTCAGTTAAAACTCTCTGTTTGGTAAAGTTCAGTGTCCAAATGTTTCCCTGAATTGTTCCTGAAGGTCTAGATCTCAAATACAATTAAATACAGTTCCCTAATTTGAACTATTTAACAAATAAGCACCATTTTAATGTTGCAAATGGTGAAGGTGGAGTTTATTTTATCATATAGACACATATATTTGGAAAGCTATGGTTTGGTTAAGTTCAGGAACTGAAAACTACACAATTAGGTTTACGAAAATATCATGGTTTGGGTTCGGACTGGGGTTAAGTTACCACCCTTTGACAGCATATTTTAAGCCTCTTTACCAGTTGCCAGGTTGATGAGTCCAACTTTATCTAATATTTGATTTGTTGGCTGAAAAGGAGCGATGGGTGAAACAATAAATGGCAAAGATATGTTGGTTTTAAACATATTTGAGCCCAGTAATGCCAACATCTAAAGCTAGAACCAGCCAAAACTAAAATGTAAATCATGTTAAGAAGATGTGTGCTATGAATTTTAGTGCTGATATGTGTAATGATTGATTTTATATTAATATTTTTCTGAATTTTCAAATGAATGGGCTCCTATGGGAAAACATTTAACTTTTGTTGGACATTCTCAACTTTAAAAGCTTACTACTCTGACATATGTGCATCTACAGACCCTGTTAAAGACTTAAATTACTGCCAAAGCTTTGATCTTTTAACGTATGAACTTTCATTGCCTTAACATGTTGAGTTTTGGAGATATGTGCCCTCAAAGTGAAAGCTTTTGCAGCTTTTTGTTGACTTTATCAGTGTGTCATGTGATCAGCTAGAGTGTAGCGCAGTGGTCTTTGGAGATCAGAAGAAAAAACACTTCTAGCCAGCTTTAAAATGCATAAATGTGTCTCCATAAGCACATAATTGGTATTAAAATGTAGCCACAAGGGTCTTCTTTCTCAAAATGTTAACATCTAACTCAAATAAGCTTTGGTATTTCTAATTTTAGCCTTAACTGGCAGAAAACTCACTGCAATAGAAACGATGTTCTTCATCTTACAATATGTTCCTTCAAGTAAAAATACCAAAATCACAACTAAAAAAACGACAATACTTACTCTTTAACAAAATGTGAGGTTGTTATCCTCTTTAGTGGTGTCTGGTTATACCTCAGTGAGTAGAATTGTCTCTAAAGTGCCATTTTAGGATGCAATCAGTTCGCTTCCGGATTCAGACAAAAGTGCTGTTTAAATGCCACTTTAACTGTGTGGCTTAAACAGGTGTGTGGTATTTATGCCTAATGAGAGTCTTCACAATGTTGACTTCATACTAGCTGCCACTGTCAGTTAGAAAACTGTATAAAGTTAATGCGATTTCTGTCTTTCTAAACGTAATATTTCTCTTCGTGAATATCCAATTTTCTCAAGAGTAATCAAATGCTGTATTTTAAATTTACTTGTCATCTTATTTTGTGTCACTCAAGTGTTGCATTTCTTGTATTTCATGTGACTAAGACTATATTTTAAAGTGTTGTGGAAGTCATTTGTGGTCTTAGAGCGCCCTCTATTGGTGGTTCAACCTAATAGCAGCATAAGCGATGAAAGCTAAAGCTAAACATGATAAAACATGATAAACATCTTGTGCTGGCTGTGGCTTCCAAAACTCAATGTTTGTCTATGAGAATATCGTCGTTTTTTTTTTTTGTAAAAGTAGCCAAATGCTGTTTTTAATTCGTTTGACTTGTTATCATATTTTGTGTTACTCTTTCGATTGACGCATTGGTGGCATTTAATGTGACTAAGACAGATCAGATTACGAAATGGGATGCTCATTTGTGCTCTTTGAGTGCCTTAACATATTAAGTTATTTCTTTGTCTTCTAAGGGCTTCGTTCATACATCAGGACAAAGCAGAGTGTAAGGTTATATGATGCTGAACTTTAGGAACTCAACCAGTCAGATGATGATACTAAAGTTTCCTAAGGGTCATTCAAAATTAGCTGAACCATGCCTGGAAAGTGGACAAGAGCAGGTTAGAAGTTGGCCATCAAGACGGACAGATTACAGCTGACACACATATGAGTTTGTACACAGCCTCCAATAGTTTAATTATCACAGGGCAGCCTTTCAAAATGCTATACAGGTGATTTCTGATCTCTGTTCCACCTCCATTTTACATGAATTCTCATATAAATTAGTATCAGATCAGTTTGTACATAAATCAAATGACCAAATCTGTCCATTTGAAACTATGTAAATAAAGAGAAAACTTATACAACAGATTAGAGCTATATATTATCTGCAGTTAATGATGTGTAATCTGAATGTGTATAGCCTCTCTGACTGGTAAATAATCAACCATGCATGCTGAATAAACATTTAAAACAGACAAATAAAATTAAAATCTCTGTAAATGAAAATTATTCAGCAGGAATTCAGAAAGTTCTGAGAGAAGAAGTGACACTTTTTCTGTTTCTTTGTTGGCAGTTTGTCCTTATTAAAAGGTAAAAGTAAAGACAAAGAGAGAGTAGAAAACTAGAGTCTTGAACCAGGAACCCTGGGATCACCTGACGAACATCTTAACTTACTGCACCACAGAGACTGTCAGCTGTCAACCTTCTCATTGGATTTAACCTGGTTTCAGATCAGCTCCACAGAATCATTAAAAACCTGACTCCAGTTTGACTCCAGCGTCTCAGTGTGAACCTGTTGGAGTGTGAATGTGTTCAGACTGAAGCTCAGAAACCTTCAGCTGCCTCTCATTCAGTCGGATCTTTGTCTCCCTGCTTGTTGTTGCTGTTGATCAGTACTGAAGACGGACCAGTGGATAAGGACGGAGACCTTCAACCGGCAGATGTTGGATCGAACCCCGACTGGATGAATACAGGTCAGTCACTCTGTGTGTGTGTGAGGAATGAATGTGTAAAATGGGTCAAAACTAAAAAACCTCAAAATCAAACCAACAAACAAAAACCAAAACCTAAACTTGCGTTGCGTTTGCGTTACGTCGAATTTCCAATTTCACTTCATCGACCTTCGAGGGATCACGGAAACAACAAGTCAAGGTAAGAAAGCTAGCTGGCTCAGGTAAACAGCTAGCTTTTACTGGTTGGGTTAGCTTGTTGTTAACTCACACTTTTGTTCGAACTGATTTGCAATATCTAAATCTAGAGTTGGTTGTGTATCTGTTTTAAACATTGAAGTGTTCAATGCTGCCATACAAGTTACTCTAGAGATGTTTTTTAAAGAAATAAAACAGCATTAGAAAGGTTTGTTATGGTGAAGGTCGATGAAGCAGGGAGGTCTGAACAGTGCTGTAATGGGGAGTGTACCTATGTTCCCCGGGTCCTATGTTCCCCGCTTTGTATGGGACCAAAGGACTCTTTTTCTAAATGTTCCCCGCTTTTCCCCAAAAGGGTCCTATGTTCCCCGCTTTGTATGTGACTGGGGAACATAGGACCCTTTTTAGGATCCTATGTTCTATGTTCTTTTTAGGGTCCTATGTTCCTATTGCGACCAGGGAACATAGGACCTGGGGAACATAGGGATGACCCCCTGTAATGCAGGTATATGCAGGTCTATACAGTATACCTACCTATTGTTCAGTTAACACTGCATATAATCACTTCTAAATTCCTTCTGATAAGCATCACTGGTAAAAGTAAGCCTTCTACGAGGGAGTGAGGAAAAAGCTTGACACATTCTAGATTTGATGCTTTGATGGGGAAACATGGATACTATAATGTAGATTGATAGAACAACACTTGGCTCACACCAAAAAGTGCGATAGCGACATTGGTCTACAGCGCAAAATATAGTAGTTTCACAAAAAACATGTATCGTGGCCTGGAAAACAACCAGAGCTTTGTGGTTAGCATTTGTACAGTTGTATTTTAACCCAAACTATGATATGTTCCTAAACCAGCCAAGTAGTTTTGGTGCCTAAAGTTACCCAAGTGGCTTTGTGGCATAATCCAAAGCAACCAGCAACTGACAGTGGCAGAAAACAGCAACAGAAGATGCAACTAAAACTGATTAAAGCTCTGTAAATCATTTTAAAGTCATTCAACATCGAAACGTAAGTTCCCCTGCTGCATTAAACATGTGAGTTACCTGCTATTCGATTCGTTAATTAGTCAAATGTTATCTTATGAGTAGTGAAAGTGTAAAACTAAGTTAAATGAACTGAACCTGAGAAAACAAGTTCAATAAACTCAATGCATAAAGTTGAACCAGTCACTAAATTCCTTTAAATTTGCTCCATATGTAATCATATGTACTGACCATCTTGCCATAGGAATTGCTGGTGAAAATCAACTGGCTGGCTGACACTGATGCTTTCATACAAATATTGATTACTGTGTGCTGTCCTTGTCGATAAAGAAAGTACAATTTGAAAAAAGAAATGACTTTCCACCACTGATCACTCCTGATACATGAACTCTGAAGTGTGTCACTGCAGTTTCTGGCAGATATCTTCTGCAAATTCAGTTTCAGTCCAGACAAGCCCGGAACCAGACCCAGATATAAGAGAGGACAGCACAAAGCAGCATTGTTTTTAAATCCAATTTTGACGGTGACTGAGTCTGTCAGCTGCATTATGTCTCGACAGATGATCGGCCCTCGGTGTGTTGCAGATGTCTCACCATTAGCGGCAAATGAGTCGGCAGAGGAAGCCATTTGTTTCGGTGTCACACATGCTCAACACCTCTCGCCTTCACCTTCGCATCGTGCAACTTTCAAGTGAGCATGTGTTAACGCTAATGGACTCCTCGGAGGTTTTCCTGTTAATTCATTTGCATTTAAGTCTGGGTGAAGACAGGGAGGTCTGTTTCTTTATATTAGGATCATCCACGTCGATTCACAAATAAAAGAAGCAGAGAGTTCCTGTTATTTAAGCTTCTAATATAGACTCTGTGATTGTTCAGGGACATTGTGAGCAAAAACAAGGGTTATTTGGTGTTCTGTCTTCTCAGGGGCGCATTCAGCTGTTTATGATGATGGCCTGAAGTGCACCAGATTCAAACAACACACTCCACTTCCATCTCTAGAGCCTGGCCAGTATTCATCTGATTGCTGTAAAACATCCTAAAGTGAATGGAGCCAACACAATACACGTGTCCTTATACGACTGACAGGCTTCATCCTGTATGTAGCTGCATAACAATGTGAATATATTGTGGGCGGTGGGCATCTGAACACAGGCTTGCTTGTATTCTTACAAATGTCGGTGCCATCTTTTTATCTGCAGTGTTTTAATTCAGGTTTTGGTACAAGAGAGGAACAAAGTGTTAGAATTAAGTCGTCACATACTTCAGTTTTGTCGGCAGACCTTGACATCCCATTTGAACGCACCGGGTACCTTTAGCTTCATTTTCCAATATGCAGGTTAGTTCAATAAACATATAAAACCCCTTAAATGTCAAAAATAGACACCTTGAATTCTGTAGCCAACAACCCTTAGCTTGTGTCGTCACTGTCACTCTTTTTTAGGCAATGAGATGTTTACCTTGTAACATGTTTAACCAGCCCAGATTAACCAAGTAGGTTTGGTGAAAATGAAACTTGAGTCACAAAATATAACGAAATTAAAGGAAAAATAATGGCCCAACACAAGACATTATCTTCAGTCCCTTGACTTACATTGCTAACAGCCCCAATACTCTGTACTCTGTACTGAAATGCAAAAAAAAATCCTATGTGTATACGTCTATTGGCATCAAATATTGAGGCGAGTGACCTTGAGTGTAGCTTTTAGATGCCAGCAGCTTTCAGAAAATGGACAGTATTTGATGGGAAGAAGAACAAGTTGGCACCTCATGCAAAGATACAAAAATAAATATGTGGTTATATCAATTTTACCT
>OMNN01025012.1:0-24312 GCA_900302755.1 Chromis chromis
ACTTGAGTGAAAAAAAAAGAAACACTGCAATAAATTAAGAAGCTTTAAGGCTGCCAGTCTTGTCAGATGCCCAAAGAATGGTCCCTTCATTTAAACTGGCAAAGAATGAATCAGAACAGGTGAGATTATGGTACAATGAAGCCTCTTAAGTGAGCAGCAGTCTTGGTCTTGGTCTGGACTGAGACCATGTACATTATATATAAACAGGAACAAGACTAGCCAGCATGCTCTTATCACCAACTGAACTCAATCTATTTCCCATTTTAGATAAAAACAAAAGAGAGTGCTGACCGATTTTGACCCCGTTACTGAGTCATCTTGTGGACAAAGCTGTCTAGTAGTCACAAAAAGAACATCTTCGTAAATATGATGTTGACTGATGAAGCTGCTCGTTCTACATCGTGGAGTTTAGAGCCTAATCTGGACTCTAAGAGTATATAAATCATCCAGAGGGCCTTTTTCTATTGAGAGGGTCCCTCACGGTCCGAATCTTCACCTGAACACTCACACTAAAACCATTTGGCTTTTGCTATAAGTCCACCTATCTTTTAATTTAAAGCAATGACGTATTTAAAAAAAGAAAAGAAAAGAAAACAGAATATACAGTGTATCATTGAAGTGTCAAGAACTAGAAAGAGAACCTGCCAGTTGTTCACCACCAGGTCACTATAACTCATATTCTTATCAGTGCTAAAAAATGAAATGAAAACTTTCAAAATCTAGATGGAGGACAGTTAAACCCCTCGGACAGGTTTAGCCATTTCACTCAAACACACGCGGAAAAGAAAACTTAACACAAATGCTGCTGCTGTCCATGAATTCCACTGGGCACCTCCTGAGTGATTGGCTTGGGAGGTAAACGCGTGCTTCTGCTTGTGGCAATGAACCAGAACATTAAATACATGGATTAGCTTAACCCATCAGGATGAAAAGGCAACACGCTTACACATGTATGAATGTAAACACACTGAATATCTACTCCACCTATATGCTAGTTGGAATTAAATAAAAGAGCCATAAAGGTTTGAAGGATGTTTCGCCCGTCGATACCAGCCTCTATGATGTTAGGATTGGTTCCAGTAAGCACGTAGTGAGAGTCCCTCAATGGGAGCTCTGGAAGGTCAGCACCATTGATTATCAATTAGTATAATGGAGGTGATCAGTGAAAGACAGTGGCCACTAGCATTTTCTGATTCTGTGTCTCGCTCTTCCTGTGGTTGTCACACAAAATGGCCTCCTCCAACACGTCTGTTTAGAAGATTAATAACATCAGGCTACAGGTCCCGTTCCATTTCATCAGAACCAGCTATTTAGGTCTGAAGAGGAACTACGAATGAAATGGAACCGCCTCGTTTGCACAGACCTGAACTTAACAATCCCAAGCAAATACACGTAACTACGTTTCAGTGCATCTAACACAGTCTGCCATATGTCGCCTACCAGATCATCACGTCAACCGCAAGAAAAATAAAAACTGAACAATTAAGGAAAACAATCCATCAAATAAATAAAACGAGGTCCAGCCTCTTTACTTCTTATTTCATCGTGGGAACACAACAGTTTGTCACCCAACCACATTTTCCCCAAAAGATACATCTTAAGAGACGCATACAAGGCGATTTGTGTGAAATGAAGTAGCTGCATGACTAGAGGACAGACAGTGAGGAGAGTATCTCTGTATGATATCTTAAAAATAAACTACATTTACAGTATTGGGATATTTTACTCAAAATCAACACTGTCAAACACACAAATCAGAGAGGAGCATTACACTGCTGTGAACTGCCAGAGGGCTGTCAGTCTGTGTCAGTGCACAGTGTCAGGCTGCATGCCACTGAACGAAAACTCTACTCTGATCAACACCCTGGAGTCTGATTTACGCAAAGAAATTCACAAGCCAATGCCTGGCCACAAGTTAACAAAGCTAAACAGTGGTTATCACCTGATGTTCTTAGATAAGCATTCAGATCTGCTTTTCCTTATCCAAGTCTAGATAAAGAAGTGTCAGTTAAAAAAATAAAGGCAGCCATAGATTGGTTGTTGAAGAGATACAATTTTTCACAGCACCCGAGGTGGAAAGAGGAGGGCTGGCTAACAGTATTACAAACACTAGACAATCTGAAAAATAACAAAGCAATAGCTTCTGTAAACACCAGTGACAGTGACAGCAATCAAGTATTCTCTACCTCCAGCTCTCTTCTGTTAAGATGAAGGTGAGTAAATAAAAATAATAAATGCGGGATCTAAAATTAAAATGGCAACTGTTTATCTCTCTCTGGCCTGGATTTACACACCACACTCAGAGTGAGGTCTAAGGTCAGTCTGTCAGCGTTTCAGAGGCGAAGTCTCCTGGAGGTCACCTCGATAACCTTGCACTGACGACTAGATACATACAGGCCATTTGCATAGCTCTCCCTCACTTACACACAGACACGCACACAGATACACGAGTTCGGAAAAGGGGTGGCATGTTTGCTTAGGCAAAGTTGAGTTGAATGTGAAGTTTGCATACGCAGTCACTCCTTCTCTGTAGTCCAATAAGGGTATGCTAGCACCTGTGCTATTGCATCTGTATAGTGAGGAAGTCAGGGCTAAGTTCTGCTGTCTGATATTACAGCTTATTGCTAACAGGATGAGCATTGCACTCCTACATACAGCCACTTGCAGGCAGCCAGAACATTCAATGCAACTATGCAAACACAAACATCACAGTCTTTAAATGGTATATTCAAAGGACAAAAAATAGTAAGAGATGATTAAGGAATTAATATTCTCTGAACTTATAATAAACTATTTCACATACACTATTCATGACTGAAAACACTCACTCTTTACATCATCTTCTCTTGCTCTCTTCACTTGTAGATTTGGCATACCTTGTGCAGAACCAGCTGCAAGAGTCCACTTTAAGCTGCTGTGTGGTGGTGTGTGTGTGCATGCAAATGTTTTCACAGGTTTACTGCATTTATGAGATAAGAAGTGCAAGAGAAAAGTAAAAATCAAAGCCTCAGGACCATGTCAGACTCTAATGGCCATGCATGTGTGGTGTGTGCGTGCACTTGAATGTTCGTGTGTATCATAGCCTATTTTAATAAAGCACAATAGTGCAGGGCGGAGCTAATTGTGGACAGAATAAGAAAATGAATCAATGAATGGATGCTGAAGGCCAAAATGGTGCAAAAGGCATGTGGAGACTGAAGTCTAGATAAGCCCAGATGAGAGGAGTGATGGACTGTGGCACAAACAAGTGCAGCAATTATCCCTATTTTCGTATATGATTTATCAAACATACTTATTTGAGTCTCCATTTTTTTTTTGCATACAAACAAAAGAAACAAAGCAAAAAATCTGTCAACTAAAAAGTCCAAAGCAGTGCTGCAACTGGTGAGATATGGCTGATGTCCCAGAGGACTTTGATTCCCAGGTGTTTTGCAGTCCAGGTCTGCCTACATCAGTAGTCAGCTACGGGTGCAAGCATTCTGCTCAAGCTGACTGTGATGTTGGTGTAGAGGGCCCTCCTGGACACTAGGGGGGAGTAGTTAAGGTTGTTAAGACCATCCACTTTCTGTCTCTCCTTTGAGTGGCGTAGTAGACTATATCTGCAAGTACAAACAGTGAATCAGAAGAGGAGAAGAAAAAAGAAACACAGAGCACAGTGCAAAGCACAAATAGATAATTGGGGATGAAGGGCACCTGAGCATTAATAAACGAGTTATTGTGTTGCAAGATGGTACAATTTGGCACTGAGTTTTACTGTTTATCTGTGGTTTACACAAAAATATACATATTTTTTCCATGGGTAGAATTCACTGCTACTACAATTACTCATTACAACTATATGGAAGATTTACCAACAGTTTTTTTAAGAAGTCAATTTGCAGTAGTCATTTGTATTTTTCTACCTATTATATACTCTCTGCAGTTTCTGATTAACAAATGAAAGAAACATTTATTCCCTTGGCTCTTTTAAGTAACTTAAGAATTCAGCCCTGAAGCATACAAGCACATCACATGCAAAGTCTTTAAAAGAGTTGAAATTCTCTCAAAGTCACTGCTCTGGCTTTTCATGTGACTGGCTTACATCACATGAGCCTAAGCCTCATTGCAATTATCAGCTCCCTCTTTTAACCAAAGAGTGTTTTGTGTGTGTGTGTGTGTGTGTGTGTGTGTGTGTGTGTGTGTGTGTGTAGGTGTGTGTGTGTGTTTTCTGTGTGAATGAGCTGTGCATACACAGACACTAACCTTCCCAGGAACTGCACTTCTCCACGATGGTGATGTGGAATTGACATGTAGCGTCCCTGCTCTCCGTGCGGTCTACTTACTGTGTAATTGGCAAACCGCACCCTGCACAAACATGTTTCATTATTTTTAATCCATAAAGTACACAGGTCAGCAGAACAAGCATTGCAGTAATAAGTCTCATTGTCACAATTTCATAGAAAGCGTATTATCTATCGCTCTGATAGATGGGTGATTATATTACACACCGTCAATAACATAATATAGACATATACAAATATAAAACAAAAAGATTTTCCAGTAACTGCACACAAAAGGGATTCCGGATTACAGGCGGAAACAAATACACATGTCAATCAGTGGTAGCTGGCAGTGTATATTGAGGGCTCTGTGTGTGTACAGCTGCCTGTGAGCTGTGTAGGTGGGGGAAATGCTGTGAGGCAAAGGCAAATGGAGGGAAAACAATAATACAAAAGCCTGCTATGTGCCAACTGGCCTAACTCATCTCCTGAAAAAGTAAACAACACTGTCAGCCTTGTGCTGCAGCGCTGTCAGATAGCCCAGTGTCTGCTCTCTCTGTATGTGTTCCCCTCACCTGTTCCAGAGGTCATCGTCCTCTCCTCCCCAGCCCCAAAATGCATTAGGAAATCCATTAATCTTTTTGAACTGCTTCACCGTCAGGCCACTGACACCACCGAAGAACTCATTATATGGAAGCCTGGGAGAGACAATTACACATATTAGATTCATTTTAAGTAAGAATACATTTACAATATATTCCCATGGAGACTTGGAGACTCACATGTAGGAGTACTTGTCGAGTTTGACCGCAAAGTGTCGGGGCATGTCTGTACAGCCATAGTAATTCCTGTCGTTCTCCATGAGATGGTCGACATCATGGAAAACCAGACAGTCCCAGTCCATGTCCTTCATTGCCTCCTTGTAACCCACATTGAACAACATGGCTCGGTTAAATGGCTCTGTCCCCGCCTAAAGAAAAAGAAAAAAAACACAAACAAATATTATAACAGTTCCTATTTTTATTTTTAAACTATTTCAACTATTACCTACTGTAAAATAGTCACAGCGTATAGGTCTATCAGTCTGAGAAGAGCACCGATTATCTGGGCGCGTTTGGATCCACACACCATTTATTGCCGCAAATGACTAAGCATGTGTGCGCCTACCTGCTCTATGACATAAAAGGCAAACTGGAGTCTCTGTTTCTGCAGCACTGGCACCAGGTGTCTCAGGAGGATGGGCAAATGCTCATGTCGGTTCCTGAATGGAACTAGGATTGCCACCTAGAGACACAAAATGGAGAACACAACAGAGATGAGATAAAATGCACACGCAAACATAAAGAGGTAGCTACTTTACTCATAAGCAAACAGGGACACACAAAGTCACAGAGCAGTTTGATGTGTGCAGCAAATTGTACTATTTGTAAAAAGTATATAATATGTCTGAGAGTTGTGATCTCTCAGTAGTAGGTAAATGGGAAGGTGTGGGTGAAGACAACATGAAAACCTACTGATTTTCATTGGGGAAAAAAAAGAGTGGCAGGTTTTTGAAATCTCTTTTCCACAATGAGGTCTGACATGCATCAATCAAAGGAACACCGAGTCCCTAAATGTTGGTGAGAGGTGTTTATGTTTCCCCAAGGAGCAGTAACTATGACAGCGCTCGTTTTTATGGTTCTTTTGAAGCTCAATAAAAAAAACTGTGACACTGTCACAGGAAGGAACAAAAAGGAAATGGATAGTGTCTAAGAGAGAGAAGGACTGCTGGATAATGAGAGAGAGAAAAATTTGGTTGTCAGAAAATACACAGTCCCTTGGGTTAAATGAATGTGAGAAAGAGACAGACAGATGGCCGCCAAGATTGTTGTGCAGGACAAAAAAAAGAGAGAGTAACAAAAAAAGATTTATAGTAGAGGAGGCCGGTCCAAAAATGAAGCAGTACTGCAAAGCACAAAGAATGGGGGAATTCATTCTTTGTCTATTTCTTGTTCTCTGTACATATGCTTTCACAATGTTGGAAATAACATCATTCTGATTTGAAGTGAGCAACAGAATAAGAACGAAAGTAGTGCAGAAGCACAAGAAGTTATCTTTTCCATTATTACAGTAAAGGGACGCCTCATTTTTAAAATGCTGTCTCTCGTGCACTGCGCATTGCATTATATCAAGGTTAAGCCTACTCTCACAGATATGAATGGTGTGAGCAAAAACAGTGAGAACAATCGGCAATAAAGCGGAAGCAACACTGTAATCTGCAATCTCCAAAATGATCAAACAGTTGATTCAACACCCCTCTAAAGCAGTAAACGAATTGTAACCTCAGAAATCATTGCAGGAGTGTTGTATTTGACTACATTACGTTTAGTGAGGTGACAACAAAGTGTCCATGTTTGCAGGCTGGGCACCACAAACCAAATACCACTGACAGAAATGTCTTGGGGTGAATGACCGCTTATGTCTACAAAACACAGTAAAACACACAGACACGTGTGCATAAGCATCAAGCAATGTAGAAATGGGTTACAAATTAAAGGGAAACCCAAAGCCCTCTTGCATAAATTCTTTCTGGACATCGTTCCTCCAAAATTCTTCCATTTGTTGTTTGGATGTTAGTGCAAAGTGCTAGTTAACAAATTGTTCTAAAAACCCCTAGGTGGGTTAAGATGTACACTGCAGCAACACAGTAACCTACTGTGCCCTGTATGGAGGAATCATGCATTTGTTTCTCCACTGGCCAGTCTGTATATTTGGCCAGTGAGCTGTGCTTTTAACAATATCAAGTCCACATTTACCTTCCAGCGAGGTAAACAGTCGTTGGGCTTCCAGTAACCTCCTGGGGCCGTGCTAGGCTCTCCTTTCAGGAAGGACCTTTCCACCTCCTCCAGCGATACCTCACTCATATTCACCTCCAACCTGCCCTCTGTGTTTGGGGAAGAAAAAGAGAGGGAGAGACGGAAGAGTCAGGGATCATAAGATGCAGAAGAGAGTGACAAAGAAAGTGCAAAAGAATCATAATGTGCATGTTAAAAAGATGAAGACAGAAACCCAGGAAATTATGAAAAAAGTACATGACGAAGAAAATGTCCAAGTCTATAACAGTTCAATCTGGGATGGGAATTGCTGGGTTGTGCAGTTACAGCATATTTGTATGCATCATCAATCAAAGCTGAAATAAAATGTGTGCTCTGAACCATTTCACTCCTCATTACTACAACAAATATGTACAAAGGCACAATGAAAATGTTCAAATGAGGGACAGTTTCTCATTTGGCGCTTAATATGCTGTGTATCATGAGTCAGAATCTGAGCCAAGGTTTAAATCAAAACTTTAACAGTGCACTTACTCATGGAGGGCAGCCTCTGAGGGCAAACCTGTGAAGAGTGGTATGTGAACCCCTCAGGGAGGTATGTGGTGGGAGGAGAGTCGCTCTCATTGAAGTTGAGGTCATAGGTATAATCTGAAATCAAAAATATTTATATATCAACACAACCATTAGCAGGGGCCCAACAGTCTCTTAATAGTCTCTATATGTAGAGTTTAGCTGCATGCTGTATTGTTTTGTATCTACATATATTAAATGGTACTTACACTATACACAACACTATACACGTGTATTTATGACACAGATTCAACTATAATTGCTCTTTTTCGTACTTTTCAATTTAACCAGTGTTGAAACAGTATTCATGCCGGTAATACCCCCCGGGTGTATCAGTGCACATGTTTTTACCTGTGCCATTGATGCTGTAACCCCTTCTCACCACTTGCTCCAGAACCTGAGCCCCAATGTTCCTCACGTTCTCTCTGATCTGGATCCCTCTGGCTTGGACCATGAACACATACTCATTCACTGGGGACAGAGGAAAGAACAAAACAAGGTTCAGTCATTGTACTATGATGCCCAGACACAAGAAAATCGATTTAAAGAAATGAACTATGATGTGTACACAGAGCGTGATAACCTGTAATCGTGCATGAGTGCTACTGCTACAGCTACTGCCAAAATAAACAAACCCTTCACAATTTCTTATCTCGTGATCAAAAACCTCCCTCCTTTTATTTCCCCTGCTTGTTGAGAAACAATGCATAACAGTACACATGTTTAAGGAAGCAGGTTCATGACTGCTTTTCCATCTGATCTGGCACAAACTAATTATCTGCATTGGTGACTTAATGAGAGGGATTTCCCAACCGCACATCAAGGGGCTTTCAGTCTAAAGAAGCCAACTACTGGAATGTTAATCTATGGTGATAGGGGAGGAGGACAGAGAACTCAAACATATTAACATGGAGAAAAACAAAACAAATGAATGACAATGAATTTGAAATTTGATTGGTTACTGCATTCTGTGTGTGATAATTGCAATGTTTTGCCTTATTATGTTGTACTATTTCCAGTCCTGTTGATAATGGATTATACACAGCATGACTCATTTGTTTGTCATTGGGGGAAAAAATGAAAGGATTGGGGCTCAACTGACAGCACAGGCAGAGGAAGTAGAGTGTATTTTGGTATCAGTATCTGAAAAACAGCACAGTAACCACCTGTGATGCAAAAAGAATGTGCCATGCTGTATATGAAACTCAAACCATGACCAGCGGCATCTCATCAATGTGACAAATATTTTGAAGGAAGTCTGTTTATTACAACTGTTCAGTAGATGTACAGAACCGTTATTATTGGGAACTTCACCAGAGAAGCTTAGTGAAAGTTCCGCTCTGTGTGGGTTGACCTCAACAACACCACAACAGAGGTTAACGTACCAATGAGGAGCATGCAATGGAACAAAAAGGGGGGTATGTGGTCTAACTGTGAGTCACCCAAAAGGCCACACACACCTGCATTCCAGTGTGTGCTTGCACGAGAATGTGCATGCACAGTAAAAACCTATAATCACTGATTTACTAGAAAAGTGAATCACACAAATTTCTGATGCCAAGAAACAACAGAGGGAAAAACTTAATTCCTGGAATAACTTGCAGGATCACTGACTGCTACTCCTGCCTTCTTTATTTGGAGCAGCACTCCAACACAGTGCTGCCACATTGATGGGTCTGCCTTAGTGAATCTGTATCCAACTGCACAATCACTGGCCATTAATCCAATCAGCATTTATCTTAAAGCAACCCCAATATGATCCACACTCTTTTTTTTCTTCTTTTTTTTTAAAGATGTATTTTTGGCCTTTTATGCCTTTATTGGATAGGACAGCGGACAGAGTGGGAAACAGGAGAGAGCGGGGAAGGACATGCAGCAAACGCCTGAGGTCGGAACCGAACCCGGGACAGCCGCCATGCCTCCGCACCTGGTTCACACGACACAACCATCAGGCCACCCCTATGATCCACCCTCTTGTGTAGATGTGCGTTTGTGCACATGGTGTGCGTGTGTGTAATACTGCTGAGCTAGAAATCCACGGGATGCGATTTGTCATTAGTAATTGTATTACAGTTTCCATCACATTCATCTTATTTTATACAAACTGCCAGGCTTGCAGGACAAGTGGCTAAGCGGTAACTGAAATCAATGTTCTCATTTTACTTCTGCAACACGCAAACACTACTGTGAAGACAGAGGAAGTCTACAAAAGATAATCATAACAGAAAGGGGAAAAGAACACAAACCAGATCCAGTCAACTGGCACTGTAACACATTCAGAAGAGCATCAACTCACACATACACACAAGCATGCACAAATGCATACACACACTCACTGATGTCCTTCTGAGGCACCATATGATGGAAAAATACTAAGAGGCTTCTGGAGTGTGACTCAGTGCAGGCACCAACATATTTTGACATGTCCCATCCTTATGTCTGCCAAGCATACAAGTATAGAGATATTTTATCTACGTATTGCCCAATGAGGACAAGTCCAAGCTACAGACTAGGGCTGCAGCTATAGATTACTTTAATAATCAAGTATTCTATCGATTATTCTCAACTCAACTCAAATTTTATTTATAGCGCTTATAGAGATTCTGGTGATTAATTGAGTAATCGGATAAAAAAATAATTTAATTTAATTATAATTTAATTACTTAGCTTAATTTCATAGTAATACATGACAGAGAAAAATAATAAAAGTCAGTTAAATGAACAACCAATTCAATTCCTCTTAAAATAAATAAAGCATCAAACGTGGAAGAGAGCGCGCTGTGCAGCTGCTTTCACACAGGACGCGGTATGCGCTGCGCTCGCCGCAGGGTTCAGTTTCAGCTCCTGGAGAGACTAGAGAGCAAAATAGGCAGAGTTTTCAAAGCCCTCCAGTGGGGCGACGTCAACATCCTCTCAAGCTTTAAGTTTGATGCAAAACCTCAACAGTGAAGATGTATTTGTCCCGTGCTAATTATCAAACATTAGCACTAGCCTTACTAGTATGGACCAAGCGTTAGCACTAGCCTGGCTAGTACAAAAACATTTCTCCCTGAGTCTCAATACAACCACAAAGTTGTGTCATATAATTTGGGGAATTCATACACACAACCAGCTTTTCCTCCACTTTGCACTCCATGCAGGTGAGATGCCTCATTTCTATTGGCCGCGCATTCCTATGTCATAGCGCGCAGAGGTCAAAGTTCAACAAATTTGAACGACCTGCTCGGCGCAGCCATAGACATATATACATAGACGCCGCATTGACTGTGGAGGGACGTGCCTAAAGCGCCGCCATCTTGGTACAGGCATAGCAGAGGAGGGAATGCATGGACATCTATGGAGGTAAGAAGTACTCCACAATCTTAGAGTAGAATTATTCACTGAATTTTCGACCGATTTCCAAACGGTTTGATTTGTTAAAAACATCACACAGATATGACAGGATGCTTGGATGTGAAAAAAAAAAAAGTTTAAAAATGCCTGTCTGTCCTCTATGTCTGACGTTTGTAACAAACAACCCGCGTGAATATATGTTGACAACTGATCGATTTATGATCACTTTTATAGTGCAAACATGTCATTCCTCTATAGACGTGCACTGTAGGAGCGAGTGGCTCTGTACAAAGATGGCCGCCGCATAGGCACGTCGCTCCAATCGGCAGCAGCAGTCAATGCGACGTCTATGTATACATGTCTATGGGCATAATGGCGCAGCAATTGAAATTAATGGGTTTCCAAACGTGGCGGCGCTGGTGCCGCGTCCGTGGACATCCGCACTGTATCGTGCATATATAGTATAGTGTATGGTGGATTAAACGAAGCCTCGAGGCATTTTAGTAATCGAATTACTTGAATTACTCGAGGAATCGTTTCAGCCCTACTACAGACATACTTTATATTAACCTGCAGTACCCTGTTAAACCACCTCAACATCTTGGGGGCAAAGCAAAACAAAATTACAGTCTAGTGTTTTCTGTAAAATCTTTGAAATTTTTTTTGTTTATCAAATTGTCAGAGATAACAGAAAAATACTTGATTTCTGTCAAATAAAGTAACATATTGCCTTTATAGTATATGGATTGATCTTAGTGCCATGTGTAGTTACCCCCATTGGCCAAAACACAGTAGGCCACAACAGAAGGCCATTAGTGCTGGATATAAAAGTTAAAGAGATGCATCTACACACACACACACCAATTTTAAGCATAATTGCATATACAACTACATAGTAGGCATGTAGACTGGAGAGACCCTCTCTGCAACCCAACCCCTGCAGCTCCTCATCCAATCAGAAGCACCCATTGTCACCCATCAAGCATGACAGGAGACCTTGAACGACCTTGTCTTCTATGGCTCTCACAGAACATGCTGTCCGCATGCCAAGCCCAGCCCACCTACCCTTGTCTCTCTTTCCACACTGCTTCCTCTTTCTTCTTATCTGCCCTTCCCTCTATCTTCCTCTTCATCTCTCTGTGCTTCTGTTCCTGTGTAATGTAGTTTGTATCACTTTCTGTCAAGTCCGCTTGTTCCTATCATTTAACTAAATAATCTGAATGATGGATTGCAGGCTTATGGGGACAATTCCAGGCACAGACCCTGCACCATATTGTAATGAAACAGAGGTTAATCGAAAAAGAAAAAGCCAACAAACAAGCAAAAAAAAGGAAACGCACACGCACAAACGCACAACCCCCCTGCTTTTCCTCTGAAAGGCAATTAACTCCACATTGATAGCTCAGCAGTGGGAGGTGATCGGTCCCGTTCTGCTAGCTCCCTGATAAGAGCTGAAAGGCAGTTTTTTCTCCCAACAGAAATGGTTTCTGTGTGCACACACACCATACTTACACTCGTAGCTCTCAGGGTTTAAAGCTGTCACACTCAGAAAGGGTCATTTTAATGCCACTGCATATCAGTGACACCCACAGACCCATACATTCATAAAGATACCCGAAGAGTAGATCACTATGGGTGCAAAATTCATCAGATCCCTGCTGAATGTGTGCTACATCAGTTGAATTAATTACACTAACAGCAATGTAACACATTAAATTGCCTACACATCACTTAGCAGGTCCATTGCAATACCTTATTGGAAAGTAAACAGGCGATTACTCTACACATTAACACTAAATCCCTCACAATTAACTGGAACAACCACTGTAATTTGAGCGTATTGATCTATTGAGGACGTTTAGGAATGGCTCGAGATTGGTGATGTAAGCCGACTTCTTTTAAAGACATAAAATATGTGTGTTCCTTTTTGAACGATTATTGGTTCTCTACTGAAGGGACAAGCATGTTATTACCTCTTTTGACCCTGTGTAAGTGATGCCGAGAAATCCAGAGGCTATAGCGGATCAATACTCGCATGCAGCAGCCTCTCCTGCAAAGCACAAACCCACACACACACCACAGACAAAGCTGTGTGTTGCCATATAGGGCTGTCTCATAACATTGAGAATAGAAAGAAAGAACCAACCATTTTAATCTCATCTAAGCAAACACCTTGTCAGTCTTGTCTGCCATCTGAATTTCACCCTGCATTTATCATTTATCACGTATATACAACTGTAAAACATATTTTCTTGTGATTTTCTGCAGAAACATTGAGAAGATTGTTTTTTACAGTGTGGTTTCCTGCAGCAGATAGCTAAAGTATGCTAGATAACTTGTCACTGAGATGCACACAGAAAAAAATAAACTTACATCCTGTTAGTTTGTCACCAGCAATCAATCAAAACCGCTGTCATCCTTTCACACATAGTGTTTGTGTCTCTCATTTAACTGTCACAAGGTCCTCTACAGTGTGGGTTATTACCAGAGAATTCAAGAGAGTCAGACAAAGAGCTCCATAGTGGATAAGATCATTTGAGTAATTTCAAGTTGTGCAAAAATACTCTTAAGCTAAGCCACACCTCAGGGAGGAGAACATCGACCTACTCTGAGGAATGTCTTAGTTGCTGAGTATTTTGACAGACTGTACAGTTATTTGGAAATCCCCACTATTGCAAAGAGATTCCTCTGATGTTGTGACACTGGAAATGGTGCACCGTATCAGGAAGCCTGCACAGCTCTGGTTTTTGTAAATGTTTGACTTCCTGAATAGATACCATGTTCACTTCAGTTTTGGTGAAACTCATTCATGTTGTTATGACTAAATTCAGGTTGTGAAAGCAGCAACGTGCAAAGCTTTCCCAAGGGGGCTATTGATTAAAAAACACATACATGCAATGGTTTGAAGTTGCTGCATCCCTTTTGGACACAGTTCAAGAGAAAAAGGTGTGGCAGCTGGGCTTGATTCAACAACTCTGGAAGTTCAACATATCACAAAGCTTACTTACTGTCATACGGGGTTGACTTTTTAAATGAATGCGGAGTAACAATTATGTAAATATTACTAAAAAAATGAAATTCATTTTATTTGATGTCAGGGTTTAGTCATTAGGCAAGAGGGATAAAGACCAACCCCACCCTTCTCCTCTGTCGGTTCTGTACTTCAATAGGATGACTATTTTTTCAATTTATTGCAGATTAAATTATCAATTGTTCAGTCAATTAATCATTTAGCCTATAAAATACAAATGGTAAACAACTGTATAATGACAAGAAGCCACCAATTGCATACATTGTTAAACTTAAAGTGAGCAAATCTTTGCTACTTGTGTGTGCGTATAATAATTCATCAGTTGTTTCAGTCAACTATCAATTATTTTTCTGATCGGTAATCTCCCCACCCCACTTTTCTTGGTGCAAATGGTGTGAGGCAGAGGTAGGTGATGGTAGTGCCGTTTGTGGTAGTGTAGACAAGGCGTATAAGTCTCTGTTGTTAATGTTTTAAGTGTACTCTGTAATATTGCGGATGTTTCCTTGTTGTAAAGTGCTTTGAGCTGCAAACCTTGTATGAAAAGCGCTATACAAATACAGTTATTATTATTGTTATTATTACTTCAGTACTAATTCTAATTAACATTTACCAATTGCAGCCAGTGTTAAAAAATAATGAAAAATGTAAAGATTCCCTCTATGATTAGGAGTGGTAGTAGAAGCAGGCGTATTATGTTATTACTGGATTTTTCCTTGGTTACTGTAACACAAACCCTCGTCTCTTTTCTTTCTGTTTGTTTATACTCACATTGCAATTTATAAAATCCTGTTCGTGCATTTGTAGATTGGTTTGTTTAGACACTTAAGAAACACATGTGGATGTTAAAACCTGGAAGTACTCCTCAGCTCACAACAGGACAGCAGGAAAAGAGGGAGGATGGGTGTGGTGCTAATATGGTCAAGAGGAGTTTGGGATTTTTGTCAGCCATGACAAAGACCATCTGCGGGAATTAAAATGTCACTTGGCTCGCTGAATCCGAAACATACCAAAATGAGCACAAGCAGTTGCAGCTGATAATGAGGACAATATTAGTCCAGTGCTAGATATGGTCACATGACACGCAGTCATAAGTGGATCATGAGGTTTTCTCTGAACCCACAGCTGCACTGCACACACAGGCACATACATATACGCACACACATTCCTTTTCACATTATACTACAGTTTCTACAATTTCATTTAGCAGACGCTTTTATCCAACGCGATGTACATCTGAGAGTAGATACACCACAAGCAAGGATCTAGTCAGGAGAAAACAACCTGGATGTGTGACAGGACCTTGGTGCCTACAGGCAGTACAGGAGGTAATAGGATTTTTTTTTTTTTTACTCATACTCAAACAGTCTGAAAATAACAGCGTGTACAATGACAGGAAAACCATCAGGACTGCACTGACCAGAAACATCATCATCATGGGCGCAAGAATTCAAAAATGTTCCCATGAGCGGCATTTCTCAAATGGTCTTGAAGACATAAACATTGAGGTCCGCCAACAGACAAAAAAAAGTCCACGACAGTAAAATTACTCATTTATTTTAAAAAAACAAAACATGAAAGACAAGTTTCTCAAAGCAGATGTCTTCTTGAGAAGCCCAGTGCTGTTCATTTACTGCAACAGAAATGACGTCAGCACTTATCACAGTTCCTGGCTGGCTGCCCACTTCCTGAGAGCACTGAAACCACTTGCACTCCCGCTCTCTCTCACTGCTTCCCACTTCCTCTGGTGCAGACAATTTCATTCATTCAATCATTGTTATCCATCCCTCCCCTCCAGCGTCGCTCTTCTTTGATTTCTCCCCCACCCCATACTGGTGTTAAACGTCTGCCCATGAAGGATAGCTGTGTAAAAGATGAAGATTCTCCTTGTTTAAATCACCTTCAGTGGAAACATCAGGGCTTTAGTGGTGCTCATGACCTCTCCTATTTTTCTTTGATTCATATCATCTGTTCTGAAAGAAGAAAACTTTCACTCTAGCACTTCATGTCAACCTTATAATCATTTTGTGATAAAATTGTGACTTGCAATAGAGGTGAGAGTAAGTGCACTTCAGGTGATATCGCCACATGTCGACAGAGTAAAACGACGAAGTCAACGGCTGTCGGCCTTGTGAAATGTAAGTACTTCCCTAAACGAGACTTATGTGACACAATGTCAGCTGCTCCTCATCACAACGGTGCTTTTTGGTTGCCTCCATCCACAAACTGAAGACATCTTAACCGACACACTAATGCACACAGTTGCACAAGAAACCCCATCCCTACTGCTTGGACACGTTTTGCAAACTACTTTTTCAAATTTCATCCACACGCAAGGGTGAGGCTTCAGATACTGTGCTTACATAATCTAGGGTCACATACTTCAACCATTGCACTGTCAAAGGTCAGCATGGGCCTGCAGGACTCAGAGATTTTTTTCTCTCTCCATACACAGAACAAAAAAATTCAATGCATTGCAAAACGTTAAAAAGTTCTTATGTTAAATATTGGGGAGCGTGCCTATGTTCCCACATTCCTAAAATATTTTTAAAAATTAGGCCCTATTTTCAGAGTTTTTAGAAATAATCGTTTTCTTAAGATAAAAACGGGGTTTTCTTGTAAATGAGAGGCCAAACCGCGTGGAAATATCTGCGTTTTCCCTTGTGTAAACAGGTCTTAGAATTGTGAGACATGTGGGAACATAAGCGTTGTAAATATGCGCTATATAAATAAAATTGAATTGAATTGAATTGAATAGGGCTGTGGGAACATAGGGCCTAATTTTCTAAATTTTCAGTGAAAGAGAAATCTTTAAAATGTGGGAACATAGGGCTGTGGGACCATTGGGTTGTGGGAACATAGGGCTGACCCCAAATATTGAGACAACTGTGTTAACAAGCTTATTAACTTATAAGATACTAGTTTTATAATTATCACAGAGGATTAATTTTACAATGTCTTTAATGGTAACAAAAATTATGTATATGTAGGACATTTCTATATGAGGGCCATGTGAAAAACATCTGATCCCAAAATTAGTATTAACCTAAACACCAGCGGGTTACTTTCTTTGATCTACTGTATAATAGCACTAAATTGCCCAACAAAAAGTAATTTAACTTTGACAAAAATAAAACATGGCAAATGTTGTGATGTGGTAGCAGGTTTGGCACAGACTATTTCATGTGTAGGAGTTGTTGGTTAATGAAGAAAACAATTGAGTTCTGAAGAAATGAGCCCAGTGTGGTTCTCAGTTCCATGTTAAAAGAGCTGCTTAGAATACTGGTAAAATACTAGTTATCTAAAAACAGAAGTGAAAACATTTACTTTGTCACATCAGCTCGACCGTAAGATGATGCAAATTCACAGAGGAAAAGTGAGAGTGTACAGCAAAGGAAGTAAAAATAAAGGAAAGCCTAGTTCAAAATGTTTCTCAACTCCCTCACTACTATGATACATTAACAGTAATTGTAAGCAGCCTTATACTTGACTCCACTTAATAATTCTTGGCTATGTGCACAGCAGCTACAGTTTCAAGAAAGAAAGTGAGCTTGAATACACAACTGTTTTCAACTCAACCTCCTCTTTACCTCCGAGCTTTAAGGCGGTTTCGAACTGCTCTGGTTAATCAGTGACACTAATTGACTGATTAATTTCCACACTGAGAAAACAGCGGTGCTTTCTTGGCCTTTAGACGCAACGTTGCACCTGTATACTGTCAGGAATGTTGAGCTCATCCACTGATAACCCTGAACACCAAAGGTGGAAGAACAGGAGTGGAGCTGATAACATACAATCAGCAGACATGTTATGATGTACTGTGCGTGTGAAGTAATTGGAAACTATGTGCAATGGAAAATGTATTTGCAGGAGATACAACTCTCCCAAATAACATCACACTCCGATACAGTATACACTAACACATGCCAGCAGGGACAACATGAGGTCTAGTTCGAGTTCATTATTGGTCTTGCACTAGTCACTCTGCCCCTCCATCTGCTCTGCCGTCCCAAGTGTGTGTGTGCATGTGTGCATGTGTGACCTGTCCCTGAGTCACTATGTCTGCTGAGCCACTACATGGCAGAGAAACACAGGGACCAGACGCGATGAGCAGAATTACATAAACGACACAGTGGTGCCAGCACCCCTTGTTTTCAATCTGCTGCAAGCAAATACTGGAAAACAGATCTGAGGGAAAGAAAGTGAGAGATGAGGAGAGGGAGACAGATTGTATGTATGTATGTGTGTGAGTTCGAGAGAGACTTTTTTTCTTCTTCCCTTGTACACTCTCCGACTTCCTCTTATCTTTCTCTCTAGTCTACTGCTGCATGTGTTACGGGAGGATAAGAGAAAGCAGGCAGAAAAACAGCGGTTATTTTGGGTAATGTCCACTCATTCACGGCAATGCTAACTGCTAGTTCATAATACTCCCAGCTTTGGTTTAAAAAAGGGTATAGATGAGAAGCGTAAAAAGCAGTGACTGCTGTTACTGTGTGGTGCGTGATTGCAGGGAGGCAACGTGAGAAAAAGGAAGACGTTTTTAAGATTGAGAAGTTGCAGGAAACCAATATTGTTTTTGCACCAAGTTTTAAAAAAATGAGGCGTTGTATATAAAATAAAAACCACATCATGATTTTGGCGATTTAAGTGACATCAGGGTGTCATCGGTAGGTGACAATGCTATGAACCGCCTCCATTTATGAATTTGTCTGTTGAACTGTTGCAGCTGTTAAATAAAACTAAATTTTTCAAGATTAAAGCAGCAATACTGATGTATTAAGTGATTTATGGGGGCAGTAGTGGCCTAGTGGTTTGTGAAGCGAACTTGTAACCGGTGGGTCGCCGGTTCGAGCCCCCGGACTGGCAAGACGTTGAGGTGGGATAGTGAGAGCGACCGCTTGTCCCGGTCACCACCACTGTGGGCCCTTGAGCAAGGCCCTTAACCCCTGACTGCTCCTCGGGCGCTGCACCACGGCAGCCCACTGCTCCTAGTATGTATAGTTAAGGTTAACTTTGAACAGGATGGGTCAAATGCAGAGAAGGAATTTCCCCAAGGGGATCAATAAAGGTTAGATTATTATTATTATCACCTCAATATGCAGGCTTTATGGAGCTTTATAGCAAATTCCTTTTTATCTGATGGGCCCACAACTTTACCGTTTTGGTTCCATGCCACTGCTTTTATGGTGTTACTTGTTTCCAGGAAAAATGCCCTGAAAACCCATTTTACACTGCCTATTCAGCACCAAATTACACACAGGCAGAGTTAGTGACTGGCTGATGAAGGTGGAGCATTTAGCAGTTGAAGAGACATAGGAGAGACCCCAGGAGTTGGTGAAGATCAAAAACAGAGCGAAAAGGGCAATGGCTGTTTTTTGTTCTGCGAGCCGGACAGAAACGTGACTCCAAATAAACGATAATGCTGCTTAGTAACTGCTGGATGTGGAAATAAGCAACTGATAAGAAAATGTGTCCGAGTAGCACAACCCTGGTGTAGGTCACACCTTTTAGGTTTTCTTTTTGCATAATCCCCAGCCGTTGGGGGAAAGTAGTATAAATAAAAATTTAAATCTCCCATATTCAAATTTTACAGTACAGACAGACACGGATGCACAGTGGAATGGTGATTAGATGCAAGCGTTAAAACTTGGCTTGTTGGGTAATTTTCCGGTGGCTCTTGGCTCCTGTGTTAAGTCTCTCCTGCTTCCTGGTCTGTCCACTTCTGGTATGCATGCCCATTTGATTGCATTTTCTTTAACTAGGGCCGTGTGGGGAGACGGTCTGTAACTGTGGCTTGCACTACCTCTGAGCGGCTCCTGCCAAATACAACTACACTGCAGGTCATTATATCAGCTCAAGATTAATTCCGCTTCTCGTCTCACCACGGCTTTTCAGTCTTTCTCTTCATCTGCCGACCCAGCCTGTGCCATCCCTCCCTCCCATCATTTCCTTCTGAAATATCTGATTTCAATGCAAGTGTTTCTTACCTAATTTGTACATGTATGGTCTTGTGGGAGCAAGTTAACGTTGCACAAGTCTCCCCCCTAAACTACAGGACTTACAGTGGGGCAAGACAGTTGTGATGTTGGTCGGAGCGGGGCAGCGAGTACTGGTTCATTCCTGCAGTGCCCACGCCGCTCCCTTCTGCCCATTTCCGCTTGCTTTTAAATCTGGCAGCTGTCCAGAACATTCTTGTGTTATTGCAGTGGCTCAGCGTACAGAGTGTACAGAAGACATACACAGACAGGTACACTTGTGCGTATATACACACACTTGCACAGACACACACACACTTACACACGCACACTCATACCATACTGCCTATTTTCTCCTGCTTGCTCTATTTTCCTATTTCCCCCAGCAGAAAGATGAGGTCTCTTCACAGCTGGAGGTTACTCCTGTTGACTGAACAAATGGAACAGAGCAGGCAGCTAGTATACCACACTGCCACAGTAGCTACACACAGTGGAGCAAGACGCAGAAAAACCACACAGGCCCTTCCCTATGGATTTCCACATTTAACTCTCTGCAAGGACTTGCACAGCTGCTATACCTATGCTTCTGGTATGCTACGAAATACACGCATTGTGCATAACGCTGTGGTCTGAGTGAACACCCAAAATCACTTTGAGACACTATTCTATTATCTGGCTAATCACATCATTGCTAAATTAAAATCTCATTCTGCCTAATTAAAATGTAACCCTTAACGTTACTCTGCTTTGGAAAGCATGGAGCATGTATAGCATGGGATAATTAGTGTATTTGTATTAAATTGTGTGAATTATTAGTGTGTATTGAAAAACATTAAAGAGCTGTTCAGGCTTAGCTGCAGTTGATGCATTTAATATTTCATGAGAAAGATCAGACTTTTTTTGTTTTGCTTTAATGCACTGAGGGTTATGTAAACAACTCAAAGTGGTAGTTAATTGATTAATGAATTTCAAATTAATCTACAAACCAATTTCTGCCAACATGAATCCAGGTCATGACACAGATTGTGTTGATATTCTACAGAAAAACATATTTTATGTGAGAAGCCAGTTTCTGTTGAAATGAAATTTGCTGTCCATACGAAAATAAAGGTGGTGCCAGGTTTTGATTCCCAGCGTAAGACCATGATATAAACTAGTTGCTGGTATCATGCAGTTGAGGTAGACTAGAGGCAGCAAGAAGTTCTTCACCGGTAAGAATTTCCTTGCATTTTTACATTTTGCCATTTCACACAAACAAATCCAAAGATCTCGTCTGGTTGCTTTGCCACATATCTTCATGGCCACACCGAAGCAAAAAATGAAGCAGCTGGTAATTAGCACTCATTGAATTTGCGCTATTATCACACGGCGCAGTGGCTATGAATCAACTGGGGCCACAGCTTCGCTTTGTTAACCAACTAAGTTGCTCTCCTGAGGTTTTATTAGAGGAGCCTTCTAATGAAGCTCCAACAAAGGTTCTTTCTGTGTTGATTGTTTACATTTGCTGCCATGGCTAACCTAAGGTGCTGCTCTGGATACCAGAGAATCAAGCAGGTGTTAGAGGGAACTATCGTCACATCCACTCCACAGGATGGGAGCATGTTTTTCAGGTCTACTGTGAAGCCCATATAAAAAAAAAACAATTGCAGATAAAAAAATATATATATTTTATTCCAGCATCTTCATCAGGGCCTTTCCATGTGCAGTCAACTGTGTATCTTTCTAAAGGTAACAATCAACATTACAACATGACACCAGTATCAAATGGCCAATCTAAGGTGCTACTCTGGACACCAGAGAATCCGGCAGGTGTGTCCGATCAGTTTGCTTTTGTTTACAAATACGTGGGTGGATCAAATTATCTCACCTGCTGAGTCACAAAACACACAGCCAAAAAGTAGATCCAGGTTAAACGCACAGCAAAACGTCATTTGGCAACATGTTATTTAAGGTGAAAGCTCACATATCAGCTGTCAGACAAGTATTTCAGTTTGCTGGGTTTTACGCTGAAGTATGGCTTCATATTTTTAAGGTCCTCAACAGTCCTCAACCATTGCAAGTAAAACATTTGTATTACTTTATTCCCGCACCCCTGAGTCAGCAAATATTCCCATTTGCAGTCAAATACGTAACCGTCTGAAGGTCACAATCAACAATAAATTATGACGCCAGTACCGAATTGAGTACCTTCATATTTGACACTGTTTGAGAATAACATTTAAGTTCGTGTAGCAAGGTGATTCATTAAATCAAGAGTCACAGGTTAATCATTAATATTTCACACCACTAGTAAATACAGTACAAACCTTGTCATTGGGCATGAAGGTGATTGATGAAACACAATTATCTTTTCAGGATGGACTTGGGCAGTTTGCAAGGGCTCTATTGTTTTGCTGCTAACACACACACACATCCTCATTTAAGGGTGATCAATAAGTGCTTCTAAAGGAATATCCTGTATATTTTAAGCAAATAATGGTGGATGTGCAAAAGTGTATAATGTCTGTATGGAGGTGGGGGGGAACAGGTCTCTTGTGCCTGCTCAAAGGTAAAGGAATAACAGAGTGTACTTTCTTTCAGTAAACACTTATTGTGGTTCTCACAATGATTGTCCTCCACCCATCATCAACATTGTGTGTGTGTTTGGATTATGCCTCAATGGCAACATCACTGCTGTACTCCGACTCGTCACAAGTTACATACAGTCGTACTGCCCTCAGACACATGACCAAAGTAACCACGGTAACCGTCTCGATAACAAAGGGACGCTCAGACCAGGTCAACAAAGACTGGGATTCTCCACAGGGTGATTAGGTTACATAAATGATTAGTGCCTCAACACAAGACCCTCAGTCGGCTTTAAAATGTCTCACAGCTCTGCATCCAAGCACTGGTACACACCCACCCCCCCCCTTACCTCTACTAAACTCAGCTCCACCATCTGTCTGTGGTCAAATATCCAGAGGCTGGATGGGGGTCATCTTACAGACAACAGTTTAAGACTAAGAGTATGAGCCCTATGTATGTAGAGATCACCTCTGGATCCACTATGCCTTGCTATCTTTTTACAGATATGCCTAACAGTCGACAGTTATAGTATCTATAACAGGAATGGAAACTAAGAGTGAGGGAAGCTGTGGTTATAAGTGGAACAACATAAAAAATTGAGGAAACCATTTGGAATCTGTGTAGAAGTATTACTAGGAGAAGAAGAAATTAAGTAGTGCTGCAGCAGTGCAGTGAATGAAAAGGCACTTACAATGAGATCGTTAATTCCACAGAAAAAGGCATATTTCTGCTTTTCACAATTTACTGGAAACGCAGGAAGAAAACGGTTTCGTTATGGGTTATTTCTCAACGCAGAACTGCTGAGGGGAAGTGGATTAACGGTTCGTCACTTTGCATATATCCATGCCTGAGAGGTATCACTTTTGTTGAGTTGAGAATTCATGGAGTAATGTGCCTGGGTTGTACCAGTTCGCCATATACACAGATTGAAATAGAACTTATCTGACTATCCGAACAAGAATGCAGGACAACATTAGAAACACCTTTACCAAACAGGAAGACTTTTATCCCTACACAGGAGTGGCTCAATGAATGACATACCCACACTCAAGTTTCTAGTTTATCTTTGAAACTTCAATAGCTGTTTGGGAAAGCGATTTTACAAAGCTATAAACCAAACATACAACCAGGATGCAAATCCATTCGCTTTGAACATTTCATATAATGTTGGCGTGTTTATACTCACTTGTCTATCGCATGTTATTTAAGTCAGAGTAATCTGTTGTTTTTGGCTTTTGGCAATTGCAGACTTATAAAATTCCACAAATAATAGGTTGGATGAATAATAATAAAAATAACTTTATTTATATAGCGCCCTTCATACAAGATTTGCAGCTCAAAGCGCTTTACAACAAGGAAACATCCGCAATATTACAAGGTAACACTTAAAACACTTAAAACCATCAATAATTTGCACTAGGTTTGTATATAGTATATTGTTAAATGCTTTTTTCTATTAGATTGTTTATTTATCTTTTATTCTTCTGTATATGGTAAAAAATTTTGTGTGCAATTCTGTGGTCGGCTGTAACAAGGACATTTCCCTGATGTGGGATTAATAAAGTCTAATCTAATCTAATCTAATCTAATCTAAACATTAACAACAAAGAAAATACGCCTTGCCTACACTACCACAAACGGCACTACCATCACCTACCTCTGCCTCACACCAACTGCACCAAGAAAAGTGGGGTGGGGATACAAACCCTGGTTCGGGTAGGGGGTAGAAAGTATAGAGGGTGCTGAAGGTGGAGGCCTAACTGCCT
>OMNN01025020.1:0-10618 GCA_900302755.1 Chromis chromis
GATAAGGGCTGCACGGTGGCTCAGTGGTTAGCACCGTCGCCTCACAGCTAGAAGATCCCCGGTTCGCGTCCCGGTTAGGACGCCTGGGATCTTTCTGTGTGGAGTTTGCATGTTCTCCCTGTGCAGCGTGGGTTTTCACCAGGTACTCCGGCTTCCTCCCACAATCCAAAAACATGCTGAGGTTAATTGATTATTCTAAATTGTCCGTAGGTATGAATGAGAGTGTGCTTGGTTGTTTGTCCTGTGTGTGGCCCTGCGATGGACTGGCGACCTGTCCAGGGTGTCCCCTGCCTTCGCCCTAAGTTGGCTGGGATAGGCTCCAGCTCCCCCGCGACCCTGCAGAGGATTAAGCGGCGTACAGATAATGTACAGATAATGGATGGATGGATGGAAATCATACAAAACACTAAATGCCTCAAAATGAAACAAAAAAACAACAACAAAAACGATTAACCATTCCAATAAACAAAATAATCCAAATCAAAACAATAGAAATTCTCCAATCCCACAAGTAAAATCAAACTCCGTCACGGGGGTGCATGCGGTCAATAGGATTTTACCACGGCGCCATGCAATGCACCGTCAACTATTTCAAGTGGAGCGACACCGGCAGAAGACAAGCAGCCAGAGAAATGTAGCGGAGAAATGCAGCGGAGACAAGCAGCGACGGGAGACAAAGCAGCAGGAGACAAAGCAGCGACGGGGGACAAAACAGCAGGAGGCCCAGTAGCTGACTGCGACGTCAGCAGTTGCGGGCACAACCACCCGAACCAACCTCACCTACTAAAAACATGAACATTATCAAGACTGAACTGCTAAAAAGAAGATGTGGTCGCTATATTTATAAACGTACATACCTGTCAATGGCAGGGAATACGCACACACACACGAGGAGGGAGGAAGGGAGTGATACCGTGTTTCCACCAACGTGGTGCTAGTTCTCGTTCGGAGCTAGTGCTAGTTCGGAGCTTAGTTGGTTCAAACCCCATTCCTCCTAAGAACCGGTTTGTGTTTCCACTGGCCAGGAGCCGAGTTGGAGCCACGCCATTACGTCACCAGAAGCCGCATAAAGACATCTTTATGAAGATAAACATCTTTATAAAGATGTTTATAAGGTCCGCGGAGGTCCTCGTTGCCCACCGCTGGCACTTCCGCATATCCGCGACACAATTGTACTGGATTTCAGCGCAACAGTATGTGTGTGCAAAACGTCTGTGTGTCCCGGGATTCATTCCAATACATCTGATCAGACCAGGGACGTCCTGGAGAAAAAGGACACATATTATCACTTGTGTGTCCCTCTGCACAGCTGATCGCCGGTCACGATAACCCCGCCCCCAGCTCCTGACGCACTCGGTTCTTGGCTCTGGCCCAGCAAAGAGTTGGTGCTTGCTAAGCACCAGTTTTTAGCACCTGGAGCCGGTGCTTAGTGAGTAACTAGCTCTGAACCAGCACTAGCACCAGGTTGGTGGAAACACGGTATGATTGAACACCAGCTGCACCGCATCAGGTGAGGCAGCACAGCACTAAGGCATAATATGCTGCTGCTACAGCAACATTTGCACTTTAACAAGTTTCCATTACTTAATTAGCAAATAAAGTACATGAAACTATTGGAAATTAAGCTTTACTAACCTATTATTGTGACTGAAAAAGTCCAGAAAAAGACGTTTTCAGACAATTTTTGTGGAGAGAAATGGTTGAGCTGGTCCTTGTGGGACAGTCTGCAAAAAAGGTTTTCAGCATGGCCTCCAGAGAGTCATGTGACAAATTGAAACACTGCTATTGGTTCCTTATGGTCCTGGCTCTTTTTCAAAGTATTGTATCATGACTGAGGATGTATTGTGTAAATGTAAAAGGTCAAGAGAGAGAGAGAGAGAGAGAGAGAGAGAGAGAGAGAGAGAGAGAGAGAGAGAGGATGAATGGCCATAGGTGTGTCTGCCTCCACCTAGAGGAGACCAGAGAGTCTAACCCCACCTGGTTAAGGAAGCTGAAGGTGGAACCCAAGAGGGAAGGCTTTAGAACCAGCAGCCACAGCATCTGGGGTGACTGAGGAAGGCAAACAGTTTTTTGACCATGTGGCTGTATTAAGGAACTAGACCTTCTTAAAGACTCTTATCTGTAATTGGACAACAATAATTGCAATAAATGGTCATTGGGACCGACTGGATCCACTTCTGCTCCTCATCTTTCATCTACACGTGTCATGAATAAGTCCAACTCAGCCATCAGTAGTAGTCAAGCAGCAGACTAAAGGGGTTTACTGAAATTGCTGCTACAGCCACAGTCCTAGCTAACAATTTGGCCTTTACTGGTAGAGTGTCTCTGCTGTCTTGAAAAACTGATTATTAACCTCCATTTTTTTGATGTTGCAAACACTGGGAAGGTCAGCTACATTAAAGCCCATCTGACTCATTTTATTTGCTTTTTACAACTTTTAAAATATTATTGGAATAAACCTTTACCTGCTAGTGTTCTAGGGTTAAGAGAATTTTCCTGATGATAACGAATTACAATAGTCCAGCCTAGAACTTACGAATGCATGGACTAGTTTTTCAGCATCATCAGCATTAGTATTTTTCCAGTACGACACGTTGGAGGTTAAGATTTGGTTAGGTGCAGGTGATTAAACTACTACTACTTGGTTCAGTTTTGAAAGATAATGGTCATAGTAAAAGAAAGTTCCACAGTGCTGTTAATAGCATTTGTTCATTAATGTGTGTTCAAATAATTTAATGCACCATTTTAGAGCCATGACATAGAGTTCTGTCTTCAGGTGCAATGGCAACATCAGGGGCATCTTTTGAACATCTGAACAAAACTGAAGGGAAAGGAGAGAGAGAGAGGAAACAAAAGAGGGAAAAAAACACAACTCTCCATGTATAACAACTCTCTTTCTTTCACTCTCACAGTCTCATTTGATCAACTTGTAAACCAATCATTATGATACTTTCCAATCAATCATGTATTCCTTATCCCACAAGGCTCTCTGGGTGCTAGGGCGAAGCTTATACAAAGCCATTCTACATCCTGGCCCAGATTGTGCTGTAATAAAATCATGGAGCTGCTTCAGTTCATAATCAGGTAGGTAGTCTGACAAAATATCTATGGATATTTGTAACTATACAGTAAAAGGCAACTACCAAGCCTGTCCTAACATCTCAAGCACAGTTGCAAACATCTGTAGTCTTGCTCTTTTACAAGGAGTTCAGTATGATTTAATGATAATTTTAGAATTAATATAATTATAAGATGTTCATCTTGAAATCTCAAACCAGTAATTTAGCCATTTTAGAATGAATTAAATTGATAGGCTGTGACTGTGTATCAAAAATAAATCAATTACTACTCAGCCTTTATTTTGCTATCCATTAGTTGATATGAATCCTTTATTTAGTAGTTTAGGCTGAATAAATTATTCCCAACATATAATCAGCACAGTCTTATCTAAGCAGTTTGTCCTGTCTAGGTGCTAGTCTGCTTCCTTATTTTCTTGCTACCCTTTGGCCAGATAGATGTGAATTGGGTCAAAGAAACCAAATTGCAAAAGTTAATCTGTCAATAGCTATGGCTTTGCCCACAGGTTGCAGCAGAAATGCTCCCACTTATCTGTTCTGTCAGTCAGGGTCACCTTTCAAACCCTGATTAAATGCTGTCAAATTTATTGCACCCCATTATGCAACTCTATCCACTCAGCATCCTGTTGTCATGGATTGGCTGCATGTGATGGTGCTGAAAGTAATATGGACACTGCTGCTGATCAATAAAAAAAATATATGTGCCTCAAACCTGGGAGGCATTCTGTAATTAAATCAATAGCTGTGCTTGGCTTCTGGCATTAAGATCATTGGCCAGGTTGTTATTTAGTCATTGTTGTCCTATACCAACAGCATAACCTGACTACCAGAAGAAATCAATGGCAGCATATCGCAGCCAGCATCCCAATTACTGGCAGGGCTTGCAAGGAATCAATGTAGCTTTTTGCTGTTACCACTCCTTCTGGAGAATCACAGGATTATTTGTCTTGGGGAATCTGCAGTACAAAGGATGATGCCTGGCTGATGATATTTAAGATCCATCAGAGGTGCTTAGCTTTCATGTAATTTGGGTGGCACTCAGAGTGGAATTATGCAGCAGTGTGAATAAGACAGGACAAAAACTAAACTAACTCAAATTTTTTTTGCTGCCAGCCATTGACATGACATGTGATCAGAATGTATTGATCACTTGCTGTTACAACAAGAAAAATTATCCATTTTAAAATAAATTGATTATTCCAGACAAGCTAAATGTTACTGCTCAGAATTTATATTGAACTGATGGACCTTTAGCTGGGTTCTTTACTACAAACACAAGCTTTGCAGACAAACCCTCCCGAACCCAGACTGGGAGCTGATTCCACAACAGAGGAGCCTGATAGCTGATAGCCTATTCTACTTCTGGAAACTCTGGGAACCACAAGTAAACCTGCTGTCTCAGAGTGAAGGGCTCTGTTTGGATGATATGGTACAATATGTCTTTAAGATACGATGGAGCTTGGTCATTAACAGTTTTATATGTTAGAAGCAGGATTTTAAATTCTATCCTGGATTTTACAGGGAGCCAGTTAAGAGAAATATGATCTCTTTTACTGGTTCCTGTCAGAACTCTGGCTGCAGCATTTTGTATCAGCTGTAGGTTTTTAAGAAAGTCATTGGGACATCCTGATAATATGGAATTACAATAGTCCAGCCTAGAATTTACAAATGCATGGACTAGTTTCTCAGCATCACTCTGAGACAAGATATTCCTTATTTTGACAATATTATGTAGATGAAAGAATGCTGTCCTACAGACATGTTTTATATGTTGAAGGACATATCCTGATCAAAGATAACTCCAAGATTTTTTTACAGTAGAACTGGAGGCTAAGGCAATGCCATCTAGTAACTATCTGGTTAGATAGAGTGTTTCTGAGGTGTTTAGGGCCAAATATAATAACCTCAGTTTTGTCAGAATTTAAATGAAGAAAGTTACAGGTCATCCAGGCCTTTATGTCCTTCAGACATGCCTGCAGTTTCACCAACTGATTGATTTCATTTGGCTTCAAATATAACTGGGTATTATCTGCA
Organism: Chromis chromis; assembly: GCA_900302755.1. NCBI lineage: Eukaryota > Metazoa > Chordata > Actinopteri > Pomacentridae > Chromis > Chromis chromis. The sequence continues at coordinate 5,112 of OMNN01025020.1, forward strand.
TAACAATGGAAATATATGCAGTGCTTCCTAATATTTGCCTAGAAGAAGCATGTCCAAACTAACTCTACTCTAACAAACTGTCTCTCAATCTGTTTGTCTTGGTTCTGATGGACCTGTCACACCTGCCAGAGGGCAACAAATGAAACAGGTGAAATTCAGGATGTGAGCAGTCCTTCACAATGTTGTTTGCTCTGCTGAGGCAGCGGGAGTTATAGATATCCTTCAGGGCAGCCGAACACAGCCAGTGATCTTCAGAGCTGTGTTGATCATTTTCCTCTTGTTTGCCTCAGTGCAGTATCCGTACCACAATGTGATGTAGTACATCAGCACGCTCCTAATAGTAGAGCAGTAGAAGGTCACCAGCACCTTTTCTGCCAGGTTGTTCTTCCTGAGCACCCTCAGGTAGTGTAGTCACTGTGTCTTTTTGATGACCACTGAGGTGATGGCAGGCCAGAGGTCGGCTGAGATTAGGGGATCCAGGATTTTGAAGGTTTGGACCCTCTCCTCTCCATGCAGTCACTGTTGATGTGGAGGAGAGCTGAATCAACATATTTGACTTCAGGAAGCACTGTACAGTGCTTCCTGAAGTCAAATATGGCTTCATTGGTTTTGTGGTCTTCAGTGTTAGGCTGTTAACTGAACACCATGCTGTTTATCATTTGATCTCATCCACGTATGCAGACTCACAACCCTTTGAAATAAGTCCAGCCACAGTAGTGTCGTTAGCACATTTGATAATGTTGTTACTGGGATTGGCTGGATTGCAGTTCTAGGTATAGGGGGAGTATAGTAATAGACTCAGCCCACATTCTTGTGGAGAGCTGTTACTGAGTGTGTGGGTGGAGGAGATGTGGGGGCCAAGTTTCACAGTCTGGGAGTGACCAGTTTTTTTGCTCCTGTTTTTTTTTTTTTTTTAAACCAGGGGCAGATGAGTAGGGTCAACTTCAGTCAAAACAGTTTACTGACTAGAAAACTGTAGTCAAAGTAAAGTATTCTTATGTAGCTCCCCTGATGTTTCAGGTGGCTTAGCGCAGTGTAAAGAGATATGGCTATGGTGTAAATGTTTTTGCTCTGTAGGCAAACTGGTGTGCATTGAAGATGGGAGGGAGGCTGGCTTTAATGTGGTGTAAAACCAGCCTCTCAAAACACTTTGTGACAACAGGCGTGAGTGTTACTGGGCAATAGTCATTAAGACTGTAGATGATTTTTTGATTGATTGAAGATGCCAGTGAGGACCTCTGGAAACAGGTTAGCACATTCTTTGAGCACCTTCCTAGGGACTCCATACCATAAAATAATGTTTGCTCAAGTAAAGCCTACACCTTGCAAACACTGAACCTGACTGTGTTTAGAATTGACTTTAGAGGTAAAAATATGCCTGATCTTCTGTAACAATCCAAACCTGCAGATTAACTCTTCACAACAGATGAGGAAATCAGGAGCAAACCTGCAATAAAATCTGCCATCTCCTATTTTAAGCTGTATTTGAATGGATCGTTTGCCAATCCAAACAATTTTAAAACATCAACAGAGACCCTGGAGAAATTAAGTAACCTACTGTATACTCATTTTTGCTGTAATAACGCTTTTACTTTGTATTATTTAGGCTCCTAATGTATTATTGTATTACTAGATTACAGTTTTTTTCCCTCAGCTAGTTTTCTGCTATGTAGTGAAAGCAGCTAATTAGCAGAAGAGCAGCAGCTCAAGTCCTTCAAAATACCTTCGGATGTAGTATTAAGTGCAGGACATTGAGTGTGGGTTATCGGCTTTGGGTCGCAGTTACATATGCGTGTTGTGAATGAATGTGAGGCCGTTATGCAGCCAGTGCAGGCAGCCATACTGATTAAAATAGAAATGTATCAGTTCTGTCAGATGCATGTGAGACAGGTGACTAAAAATTGCGCCTGAAGTGCTTATTACAAAGGCAAGCCTTTAGTGCATAGAGCTATGGGGAAATTAGCTGAACAGAGAAAGCCATTGTTATCTGGGAGCATGTCACCTGTCATTAACCCCTTGCTTCCACATGTATCAACATGTCAAATCATGAAAACATGCCTTTGGGCTAATACACATGCTGTCAACACTTAGTTTTTCTTAAGCATTGCACTCACAACTCCATAACAGACCGTGACTACTATCCCAGAATAGCGACTGTATAGGGTTTATTGCGATATGAAAGGGAAAGAGACTGGTTATTAGGGACAAAAAACAAGGCTGGTCTCTTTATCAAGTGTTTTGCACACTTCTCAAAGCTCATGTTGGTAAGATGTGACGCTTTGTTCAAACACAGGCTGAGTATTTCATGCACCTTATTCATGACACACATTGGATTAAAGGAAAAAGACTGCAGTGTTTGAGACATAGTACTGTTTGTGAAGCAGTTTGTGCTCCATTGCTTGAAACGTGCTATATAAATACATATTTATTATAGTATTCACTGAGCTGTGATGAAAGGATGAAGAACAGCAAGAAGAGAGCGGGGCTGCAAAAAAAAAGCTCTGTACTCCACTAAGAGAAGAAAATCGGGGGACTGTTCTAGTCTGAAATTGTCATAATTTAACAAAACAAAACAAAAATATTTAAGAACGATATTTTTGTGATTTTTAAGAGGATCTTGAGGACTCTTGAGTCCTGGCATTCATGTGGATGTTACTTTGACACATACCCACCTAACAATTGATACAGATCACACACACCCCCAATGATAACAGCACACCCCAATTAAAGCAGTCTCCCCCATCTACCACACTACAAAATATGCTCAGGGAGCAAGATGTCCCTTACAGAAAAATGACATGATCACATGTGCATAACGTGTTACTATGTGCAAACATGTTGTACAATGTAGAGCACATGTGAAAACATGTGTAGCACAAACATATTGAATTTTTTCACTTGCGATGTATGATGTGGTACAATGTCACAAATACTACAGGTTTTCTTAGATTGATTATAACATAAAAAGAATGGAATAGAAAATAATAAAAAATTTCTTTATTGATCCCCCATTGGGGGAAATTCAAATTGTTACAGCAGCACCAGAAATATTTAACAAGAAATACAAGAAAAAATAACAATAATTAAGTAATAAAATAAGTATGTACACAGAAGAAATAGCAGTAGTTGAGTAATAGAATAAATATGTACACAAAAAGATGAATGAATATAATAACGAGTGCAAAAATGTGTTGTGCAAATGAGATGAATGAATATAATGAGTGCAAAAAATTGTTGTGCAAATTATTCATGGAATTGGAGTGAAACCAGTTTTGTTAACATCATCCAGTGATGCTGATGTTGTAGAGTCTTACTGCAGTTGGGAGGAATGACCTGCGGTAGCGCTTCTTCTTGCATGGAGGATGTCGCAGTCTGCTGCTGAAGGAGCTGCTTAAAACCCCGACAGTCTCATGCAGCAGGTGAGAGGGGTTGTCCATGATGGATGTGAGCTTTACGGTGGCCGACAAGGGCCAAATGCACAGCAATGACCCAATGCGTCCCAGTTTGAGAAAACAACTTCCAATACAGAAACGATGCAAATCACAAACTCAAACACAAGTCTAAACAAGTGTAGCAGACACAGCTATGATCTCCTTGCAGAGGTAACCAAGGGGGGGTCGAACCCCTGAACCAAGCCATCCTGTTCAGATTTTTGAATTAAGCTCTGCCATTAAACTGACAATGTGGGAGATGTTAACCAGGTCAAAGGAATGCATACTCCCGAGAAGGAACACCACTTAACAACTTCAAAGACATTTGGATACACAACGTGGCTCCAAGATGGCTGTTGCTGATATCAAGACTATCGTAAATTAGCTGCATTCCAAGAAGAGCAGACAAGGACCCTCAGAGAGTTTACATGTTGAATTTCCAAAGACTAAAATAACTGTTGCCCTGTGCCACGTCTTCTGTACCTTTTTACATCAACCATCGTTCGAATTTGGTGTCTGTACGACATTCACAAGAGAAAATATAAAAATTCAAATTAATTCGTGTTTTAACATGGAACCACAGCGCCTCCAACAGGTCGGATCACCATCCAGCATGTCGAGAGGATTCATCGTTGTTATATGCAATTACTGAGCACATTTATTGGTAAGACAGTTACATTTTCGCTGGATGTGCCTTTTTCAATGTTTGACATTTTGCAAATGTATGTCTGGAAACATCTGAATATACTGATGACATTCGAATAACATACCAACTTTATTTATAGCGATTCTAACAGTTTATTCCCATTTTTGGCATAGCCAAAGCTAATTAATATTGTATATGTTGTTAACCCTTTCTGTTTTGTGCCTATGGGTCATGGTGAGAAACGGATCAATCCCGTTCGCGCTAATAATAGTAACTTTCTTTAATTCAAACTTAGGGGTGTAGCCTCCATTCTGAGAACAAAGGAGTGGTGGTGAAATAGCCTTCGTGGCGGGAGAATTCTGGTCTACACCCACTTGCCGCCCCAAAGTTTCAGGAGATAAAACAAACTGCTTTTGTCTCTGCTTTTGGCTTTTTACTCTTGCTTGCACTCTCATCGCCGTTCTCTGAGATCCAAGCACGTTAGTGCGTCTCTCACTTTTTCTCTAACTTTTCCTGTCCTCTTCTGTTTTCCTTTCCATAACATTAGTCCTTTTATTTTACGCGCAGTTTATTAAAGCTCCGGCCGTTTTCACTTTTCGTCATTATACTCTTTAGAGTTTTTAGACAATTTCAGTGCGCGTTTTTATATTCTGTGGCTCTTAGTTTTCTCAGTTTAACCTTTTTCTTTTTGGCTAAATGCTCACCTTCCTTTTTAAGCCAAGCTTTTTACAGTTCCAGCTCGTGAGTCTTGGGTCGTTCAGATAATATCAAACATCCCTCAAAACTCAGCGAGAGCCACAAGTAATTACTTATTAACGTTATTATCCACACCAATCCTGAGGATCGAGGGCACGGCTCAAGAACCTACGCGGCCTACATCTGGCATCTGGACCCCTGCGGTACCAGTCTGGGTCAGACGGACCCACTACGTTGCTGGCCGAGAAGTTACAGCGGACCGCTGTTGCCAAGCAACCAAGAAGACGACGGACGCTCTGGGAGGAAACCCCAGAACTGGTCGTGACGTCGTTCCGACCCATTCAGCCGTCCCAGCCGACAGAACCTCGGGCCAAGCTGCGCTGCACAAAGTAGGCCCCAGCCTCTCCTCTCTGTTCTGATATGGTTGATGTGATAATAACTTAATAACAAACCATTTTTAGCGTATCATTCGTTAAACCAAATTCATAAACTATAATCTTAGATAGCTCGCTATCCATCCGGCTTTCACCATGAAGCTTGTTTAACTGGGTGCACCGCCACCCTGTTCTCGCCACACACACACACACACACACACACACACACACACACACACACAGAGATCTCATTTCTTCATTGTTTGGCTTATTCCCTTTTAAATAGTTCATGTTTGTTATCTTAGTAGTAGGTTGTAGTTAATAAATATATTCATTTAGACCAATTCATGGTTTCGTGTT
>OMNN01025024.1:0-10838 GCA_900302755.1 Chromis chromis
CCATTCATTTTCTATGAGGAGCTCGATGACAGGCGATCGGACGCAAGAAGTCCATGGATCGGATGAATGAATGAACTGTTGCTATATGCTGAAGCAGGGGTGCCCAATCCTGGTCCTTGAGGGCCACTATCCTGCATGTTTTAGATGTTTCCCTCTTCCAACACACCTGATTCAAATGATCAGCTCATCATCAAGCCCTGCAGAAGCCTGATAACGATCCTGATCATTTGAATCAGGTATGTTGGAAGAGGGAAACATCTAAAACATGCAGGATAGGGGCCCTCGAGGACCAGGATTGGGCACCCCTGTGCTAAAGCAACACTAGATAAGCAAAGATGAGAGAAACCGTCTATTCAGACAGTCTGGAAATGAGAAGTGACCTTTAATTACTGCAGAGTTACATGGACACTACTCGACAAGAAGTAGAGCCATTACCACTGCCTTGCCTTAGACAAGAATAATGCCTGTAACCATGGCAGGGTAGGTTGCATGACAAAATGAAATTATAATGTCGCTGATGAAAACCAGAGTGAAATGTTTTTCGTTGAGTAAAATTAACACAAAATTCCAGACTTAAATTAATTTGCGTTTTGGTCAAACAGCTAATAGATTAAAAATGCGGTGCCAAAATGAACAGCAATTTCACTTACGGTTGTTCTCTGTGACAGCAAGCAATACGTTTCTGTCCTTGCTCTACTAGACGTCATATTGGGTGCCAGTTTGGTGTAAAAATGGGAAATTTTTATGATAGGATTGCTTCCAAAAGCACCTGATTTAGATGTTAGCATCCATCATTCCTATACATATTAACCAGCATGGGCCTCTTCCACCTTCTAGTAGGCTCAGTAGGCTGTTATCACTATTTTCACTTTATTTAATGCTGTTGTGGCTGTGATTTAGCACCAAGAATGAGGAATAAAAGTCTTCACATGGAGGACACATAAGTCAATAGACCTTCACAAAGAAGATCTAAGGGTACGTCCCATCTCCGACTGACTTTTGTGTTGTTTCGACCTCCACTTTCCCTCTTTTTCACTCACTGTTTGGTTAAGTTGGTATGACACAGCTCCAATTTGTCCACTGGAAATTTTACATGCAGTTTACCCAAGGTCACCTACATTATCAGGGCTACTTCCTGTTTATCAATGATCAGAATGGATGCTAATATGCTTACTGAGCTTATAGAAGTTGGATGAGGTCCCTACTAGGTCATATGTATGGGAATTATGGGCAATTTAATTGGCTAATAATGCATTTCCTAAATGCTTCTATTATAAAACACTACTACCCAAGACTGCAAAGGAACTTTAATTCTTCAGATCATCCAGTGCCTTAATCCAGTGCATTAATTTTGCATTTAAGAAGCACATTTCCTGTCTTTCTAAACTGCCATGTAGAATAAAGGTCTCAAAAAATGAGCTCTGCCTTTAAATGTGTCCAATCTAGTTTCCAAACTGATCCTTTAAAAACAAATTCTATTCTGCGCATGAAGGTCATGTAACAAAAACATCAGTACATGCTGCACACCATACTGGGAGTTTATTGATCGTCTCAGGGAGCCTTTTTTATTTGGATTTCCATGAGAAATTCTCCAACATGCGCCAGACAATTACCAGAGACACAGGAATGCAGCTCGGAGGAGGTCAACAGCAGAGTAATTAACAGCTCGGGTCATGTGCTAATTGCTCCACTGTAGAAATACGTGTGCCCCAATCAACACCTCGGCTGTCGGAGCGGTGACGGTAAAAACACACACATGCTTATGGATTCGTCATCTCCGAGGCTAAAAGTAAACAACAGGCAGCAGCAGAGCATGTATGCTGGGTTTCGCCTCGAGCATGGAAAGGATGTAGGGTCAGGGTCCTCCAATACCGTAATTTAAAGACACAGTAGAACGCCATTATTGTCTAATTTCTTCACAATGCTTTGCCATAAGAGCAACATAATATCTTCATACTTCTGTTTCTATACATTCATAGAGTCACTTATCTTAAGAACGGTTCGAAGACTCAAGTGCAGGACAAGACACGACACAGAACTGTCTAGAATAATGGTTTTAATCAACACGAGAACTATTTACAAATACTCAATCTAACCTTTATTGATCTCCTTGGGGAAATTCCTTCTCTGCATTTGACCCATCCTATTCAAAGTTAACCTTAACTATACATACTAGGAGCAGTGGACTGCCGCAGTGCAGCGCCTGGAGAGCAGTCAGGGGTTAAGGGCCTTGCTCAAGGGCCCAACAGTGGCCGCAGTGGGGGTTTGATCCTCTGACCGTCTGATCAGTAGTCAGGGGCTTAACCTGTTGCGTCACCACTGCCCCACACAAGACCAAGACCAAGCTAGGAATGAAGCTAACAAAAGAATGAGCAAACTAATTCTCGAGCTATTACCGACTCTGACAGAAATATGAAAACTAACACACACGAACTAACTCTATACTAAGCAAACTAAAGTGTATCTCAATACACACCAACTAACAAGCAAACTAAGCACACTATATTTACAAATTTACAGAACTTAACTGCGAGGTAGTAGAAAGTGAGGACTGAGTGATCTAGGCAGGCGGAGCATGGCGTGTGGCAGCACAGATGGCTTGGTGGCGGCTGGCAGGTGGAACGCCGATGAATGGGGAGGTGAACAGGAGAATGGCGAGCGGGTGAACCAAGGGATTCCTTCCAGAGGATGGGTCCTGTAATGCGGTAGCCGGAGGGTAGGAGGGGGATGGGATACTGTGAGGAACCGGTCTGTTTCTTCAGAGGGTTGGAGGTAATGAAGGGACAAATGAACCGAGGCATTGAGGCATGTCTCGAGTATAAGTGGGCGTGTCAGATGAAGCTCTTGTGACCGATGACAAACGAGGCCTCGGTTTGTGCAGATCACGTGATTGGTTCGTTCAACGTATCGCTTCCCCTTAAAATTGCTTCAAATCTCGCGTGACACTGTGGGTGTTGTCGCCGTTTGTGGTGAGAGGAGTTGGAGCGAGTTGTAGTGGTTCAGAGAGATTTACAGCGAGTTGTAGTGAGTTAGTCAGTGAAATTAAAGAATAGCAGTAGCAGGAGAATAGCTGGATATAAGATATTAGATTTATTTTCTTTTACACTCGTGTGTGAAAGAAATATGGATGCCTACCTGGCAGTGACGTGCCATTTCATTGACGATGAAGACCAGCTCTGCACTACTCTGCTTGGGGTGCAACATTTTCCGCAGGACATGTACAGCTCATGGAGGAGTGGGGCATCAGAGATAAGGTGAAGTGTCTCGTCAGTGATGGCGCATCAAACATGAACGCGTGTGTCAGACAGCTGAATGTGAGGCTTGCAATATGCACCTCTGATGCTGTGGAAGGACTGACTGAGTTAAAACAGAAATGCAGGAGGCTGGTGACCCACTTCAGAACAAGCACTACAGCGAAAGAGCGACTGGTCCAAATGCAGGAGCCAGTGGGGAGGCAGTCATACAAACTGATAATAGAGGTGGACACACGCTGGAATAGCACGTTCCATATGTTGCAGCGGCTATATGAGCTGAGAGAGCCAGTGGGGGCAGCCCTGGCCTCACTAAAAACGGACATTACCCCCCTTACAGCATCAGAATATGATTCAGTAAGCAATGCTCTCTGTGTACTCACCCCATTCCATCAAGCAACGGTTGAGGTTTTGACTGAAAAGACGGTATCAGCTTCAAAAGTGATACCTCCGATGAAGATGTTGCATCATGCAGTAACAAACAAGATGCAGACGATGATGACATCCACCATTGCAAGACAGCTGGGTGACAACCTGGTTAGATGTCTCAGGGAACACATAAACTGTTTGGAATCGGCAGGTGCCCTGACGATGCCAGCCTTATTGGATCCAAGATTCAAAAAAACTCGTCCGACAAAAACACAGGAAGCAGTAAACCGGCTGAAAAATGAATGTGCATCTTTAATCAGAAATTAGGCTTCATCTGCCTCCCCAGACCAGCTGCAAGACACCCCTGTGGATCAATCTGCAAGCAATAGTAAGTAACCCTATCTCTGTATTCTTGATTATGATGTTGGTATTGTAAATTACACCCCGCCCTCCTTTCTTGTTGTTAGATGAACTTTGGTAGCTGCTGGATGACTCCATAAATAGCAGCAGGAGCAACTCAAGTGTGGTGGCAGATGCAGTGATTGAAGTGGATCGTTAACTGGCAGAGGTCAATATTGCCAGAGCTGAGGATCCACTGGTATATTGGAATAGACATAAAACCCAGTATCCTCACCTGTACAAATTGGAAGTAACATGGTTATGTTCCCCAGCATCTTCAGTGCCATGTGAAAGGGTGTTTTCCAAGGCTAGAGAGCTATTGTCAAAAAGGAGAAACCGCCTGAATCCAAGCACAATGGAAAAACTTTGGGTTTTGAATTAAAATACAAACTGGAGACAAAGAGAGAGTGATTAGTCGAGAGCATACAGAAGCTGAGCCAGACGGAACTGAGGTAGAAACTGAGCTCAACGGTCCGACGAAGACTGAAGATCAGCTTTATCCTGTTGCAGAGCGACTCCACTGGAGCAGACCCAGGTGCCCCTCATCAGCTGATTGCAACTCGTTCCACCTGCCACCTGCCAAGCCGCCACACAGCGCTCCCGCCCACCTAGAGAGAGAGAGAAGAGGGAAGGGGGAGGAGAGAACTGCAACTACCTGGCCTCGGAGACAGGGGGCGTAACAATTTCAAACATAGTTGCTGTATAAGGCCATACCGCCTTGTGGATGCCCGATCCCGTCAGATCTCGGAAGCTGAGCAGGGTAGGGCCTGGTCAGTACCTGGATGGGAGACCGTGAGGGAACACCAGGAAGCCTGGGTGAATGCAGTGTGAGAGTGAGTGGTTGGTGGTGGTCGGAAGGGCCGATGGCGCAGAATGGCAGCCTCGCTTCTGTCAGTCTACCCCAGGGCAGCTGTGGCTACATATGTAGCTTACCACCATCAAGTATGGGAGTGAATGAATAATGAACTGTAAAGCGTCTTTGAGTGTCCAAAAGACAGAAAAGCGCAATATAAAACCAATTCATTATTATTTATTATTATAAGAGGCTCCATTGACCAGTTGGACATACAGTCCCGCACAAGTTCCCTGAAGGCCCCATATTCACTTGAGAGCTCGCTGTAATTTCCATAATCCGCTGTTATGAGCTGCTAGTGTTGGCTACATGCCCAAACCCACTTGACTTGATGACCAGGAAGGGGTTTTTCAGGAAGCCCTCAACCAATCCGACCAATATGGCTTGGACAGACCTAAAAAACTCCCATCAAGAAAGGTCCCAGTCAGGATCTTGGGAAGATCTCCACCATGAGAAGATAGCAGTAGACAATAAGAAGATAACCAATTTCGCTACCTGCTTATTCAGATTTTTAGAAGGATACGTGGAAAACGGTCACCAAGGAATCCATTAGATAGTCAGTTTCTGTCTTCAGGTAGGTTGTTCCAATGATCTTGGAGACGCCTTTAGATTGAAAGCTGTTTCTTCATGCAGTCCCTCTTCAGACTGACTGCATGACGTGGAGATCAGGGCTCTTTTGGGGTCAGACCATCTATTGCAAGACTCTTTGTTCTTCTTTTGACTTCAGAGTGCTCTCCGTGGCTCCGGCTGCATGTTTGGGCTCGTCGTTCTGCCGGAGAGTTAATTTGAGACATGTCACTGATAGCGTAGCGTGATGGATGTGGATCTTGGCAAATGCAAAACAGGAGATTCAAGAGAGTCTGTGTTAGTTTCTTTTTCCTTAAAATTAAGCCTTGACAAGACTTTAATGCTAGTTTTCGATTTCTTATATATATACATATACAGTATATGTAACTGGGTCATACATAAGCTTTTGTTTTGATTACACAAAATCAGTTTTACTACCTAATTATTTGTTATACCTGGCTGTCAGGACATCTAAAACCAATGTGTCTATTGACAAAGTCCGTATTTAACCTCAGATTTAATTTAATCTCATTCATTTCTTCTGCTGTTGTACCCTTTATAAATTATTTTAATCCTTTTCAAGTCTTCCCTTTTGTACAATTCTTTTGCAGTATGGGTGAGAGGCTTTTTAAAAAATCATTATGCTTATTTATTGTTTACTGTTTTTCTGTGTATTTTTGTTTCCATCATCATTATTATATCTGTTTCGGATTATAGGATATTGGGGCTGATAAATTGACTTAAGAGTTGAGCGTTTTTAAAGATTTATTTTATTTTTCATGCCTTTATTAGAGAAGACAGGACAGTGGATAGAGTCAGAAACGAGAGAGAGTGGGGAAGGACGTGTGGTAAATGGCCGAGGTCAGACTCGAACCTGGCACGGCCGCTACGCCTCTGAACATGGGTCACGCGACATAACCGCTAGGCTATCAGGGCGCCCAGGCAGCTTTTTAAATGGTGCTTTTTCTTCATCTTTTGGTAAAGTCAGATAAAATTAAGTTCACCGCCAGAAGATCACGCTACCTGCTTTAGAACCAACACTACACAGTCACCCTTGCTGCTCTTCAACCCTGCTACTTTGTAAATCTTCTGCTCTGAGAGTTTCCACTGCTCCTCTCTGCTGCTGTGAACTCCCGCTGGTGGCTCCATTATGTCCCTTTCAGACAGAATACAACAATAGCACTGCTGCACTCGGAGAACCATTATTCCAAATGGCTTGCGCCGTGCCATGAGGGGTTGGCGCTTTGTTGAGCATCGCTCAGCATGCTGTAAAGCAGGCGTGCACATGCAGCAGTCAAAGTTCAAATATGGTGAACTTTGACCATTAGGTAGGAGGCATCCAGCCAGGCACTGGAGACAAAAAGGAGAACAAAGCTCCCTGAATTATACAACACAAGCTTGCCTTTATAACAAGACCTCAGGTGGAAAGCTTGATCTTGAAGAAGGGTTTCCATCCAAGTAGGCATGTCGGGTGTGTTTTAGTCATGGATAGCCAGACTATTCTCCACAGTGCTGTGAAGAATGGTCTGATTACTCCTAATTATCATTGTGTTATACCTCGCTGGCTTGTTTGTATTTCTTTAAACAAATGGCAACAACCAAATAGCGGAAGGGGAGGAGAAAGCTGTGTGCAGATATGGTAGGTTTATAAGTCAGGTTTATAGGTGTGTTTTAATGTCTTTTTATACAGGCAGTCATTTCAACAGTTAACAGCTTGTTGGAGGTAGGCGACGTGTGTTCCCCCTTAACAGCTCTACAGACTTATTACTTACTACAATTGAGGTAACGAGGTGAAAAAAAAAAAAAAGTTTTCACGCAAAATATTTTATGGACAAAAAGTTTGGAAAACTTCCCCAGGCATTTCTAAGGCTTTTGCTATAGATGTCCCAATCAGTTTTCTTGCTCCTGATCCAATCTGAGTCAGTCAGTATTTATTATCTGCCAATACAGAGTCCCAGTACTATTTCCCCTAGATAATACACACCTCAAGTCGTTCCATGTTTTCGTGCAGAGTATTGTCTGGGTTTAGCTAGTAAAGGGGCACCATGACAAAGTAGTCGGTGAAGCTTAATGGTGTCAGGCCAGCACAAAAGTGGTAAATCAAACTATATCCCAGTGCGACAACAGATGTAAAGAAAGGACGCAGATACTCATCAGTTGAATATTGCCTTGATTTGTCCCAATCCCTATTTTTGCATTGGGAAATCCATAGCTTTTGGCCAGCTGATAAAATTAGGTCTTTGTGCTGTGTTCTTACTTCCCAATGCTTTGCACACAAGTTGAGTACTGACTTAGTGGAATTTGTTCATGCTACTTGGCCAAATATTTTTATTTATTTATTTGTTATGTTACTAGAGACAGCAGTGAATTACAAACTGTGTCTTTTTGGTGTTTTTATGCAATCTATGCACTTTATGGGTGTTGTGGCACTCTGGTAATGTTGTTTGCTTCTGTTTGCTAACTTGCAGTGCTCCGGCGGTTTCCTGCTGTCACACAGTATTATCTCATTTCATTTGCTGTGCCAGCTGTGAGTACTGTTGATGCCAACACAGTGTCTGAGCAGGATCCTTTGGGGCATTGGGTCACTTTTGGTTTCGGTAGGGGTCAGCAGTTTTTTTTATTTATTTGGGAGGGGTAGACCAGTAGTGCCCAGTAATTATGAAATCATTTTTCTGATGTTATGATTAATGCCTAGCATGGCAAATAGAAAAATAAACAAAGGATAGTAATTTATAGTGTATATACACATAAGTAAAGCTAACAAACATTTGACTGGTGCTCTCAAAATATTCATCAATGCATGTCAGTCTGTCCTGATGCAGTAAAAAATATCAACTAAGGATCTTCAGATGGCAATTTTAATGGGTGATGCACTTCCTTCGAACATCAATGTGAACCTAGGAACAATCACAATTTAATCCCTAAAATTCACCCCTTTATAACACTCTTATTTCAAAGTAAGAACCTGCTACTGCTGGTATCTTAAAACTGTTCGCACTGTTTGAATCCTGAGGCTTTGCTTTTAAACAATCTATAATTGGGGCCAATGCCATTAAAAATGCAGAAGAACTTCCACTCAGCCCCGATTCAGGCCGACGAGTATTACATGGTCAATGCCACTAATTTGCCAGTTTGATTGCTGACCTAGAAAAACTGTAGAACCTGAACTATTTCTTTTTACATGTCAGTTTCTTGTGTTGTCTTGTCCTTGTACAGATCTTCTTGGGTTGCATCCTTTCATTGAAGCAGTATTCCGATAGGTGGAAATGTATGACAAAAGTGATGAGCACTTTTTATTTTCATCATTCTTTTAGTACAAAATGCCCGAAGAGCAGCTTGCAGGGTGCTTTTTCACAGAATTTATGATTAATATTTCTTGTAAATGGCTCTTGGGGTTTCTGAAAGAACACCAGTGCTTTAGAATTTTCAGAAATTATTCAAATTATCTTTCAGTGATCACAAACAAAACGCCATTCGCCCACGCCGTTAAGGGAATTGAGGCGGCTCTCTCGGAGACACATCTCTCAAAACATCAGAAAATAAAATGAAAATGAACTGCAATGCCAGACACGACTGGGGATTCGTGAGAAAATATGTTGTCAATACTGCATAATGTTTCATCAAGACCTGACTGACAAGGATCATAACCATCAATCAACATGGCTGTCTCATCTTTTCTCGTCACAGGAAGATGGGTCACTGTGTTATTTTGTGCATTCAGCAGCTCTGTTGTTTAAAATGTAAATTGTAGTGTTTGTTGCATTACACCAAGGTAGCTGTCACACATGCCACTGGGATTTAGGACTGGTATTCTACATGATCCATTTGATTTAACACTGTTGCTAGTCATTAAGTGTCACAGACTACTTTGTCATGGTGCCCCTTTACAAGACAAACCTCGACAATACTCTACATGAACTGCCCTCCTCCTCTGGTCGCTACAGTATTAAATAGTAAGAGACTTCACCTCGTGATGGAACCAGGTACTACAGCAAACATATACTACTTGAGGTGTGTATTTCTTAGAAAAATAGTATAAGATTCAACTCGATATCAGCAGATACTAAATTTTACACACTTAAACATAATACACAAGATGTCATTCTTGCAAATGGAAATGCGCCCATGTGGGAATGTCATTATTGTTTTAAAATAGACTTCAGATCTGAAGTATTGAGGTCATTTTTGAGGATATTTAGTTTTTCTGCCAAATATATTGAAGAAACAGCTTAGTAAAATAGCATGTGTGGTCACCAAATCCACCACATCGTCTGTTGTTGTACAGACTTGATGTCTCTCAATGAGGCCCTAAACAGCCTACGCTTATCTCATCCCTGTTGTTCTCACGTCTATGATCATCGAGAAAAATGCTGTTTGCAAACAATGGCTTTTCAGCTGGAAGCCCTCATTAATAAAGTGGACAGTAAGACTCATGTAGGGCTCCGTTGTTCAGCTAAAAGCACAAGTCTGTTGCATATTGTTCTATTTGTGACAGCCCTGTTTCAACTTGTGCCTGGCATTTATCATATGGCTCTCCTAGAAAACTATAACATACACAACTAAATATTGCCAGTAAACATCATTTAGGGAGAGCAAATCTTGACCCTGAACACAAATACTTGCAATCAAGGCTCTTACTAAATTAATTTCAGTCCCCAATCGTACCAAGGCTAGATCCAAACAATACTGTTATTTCTTATTTTCTTTTCTTACCTTTTATTTCCCACTGGCTCATTTCCCATTGATGCAGCTACTGTGGCTCTATGTGTTATAGATATTTGGGGAAATTAAGTTAAACTACTGAGGCAAAAATCTTTTTGTAAGTTTGTTTTCAAGTCTGACTGAAGGTAAACTCACATTCTGACCACATGACCCAAACACCGATACCAATTTGGTATCATTTAGCATTTTGAGACCAAGCTCTCATCGGACCTACTTGCAATAAACTTACAAAACTGTTGTCACTGCACAGTCTAAAGGCACCTTGATGGTGCACATGGATCCCACACATCTCCACAGGTTCATGGGTGGAAGAACTCCAAAACTAGTTTGAATCAATTGGTTGAGGCTATTTGTGATTACCTGAATCACTGGCTTGATTTCTAATAAATTAAAAGGTCCAACATTTGGCATCAAACATCACCAAATATCTACTTTACATTCCATTTAAGATGCCTTTTCCTTTTCCACTGTAACAAAGTCATGGAGCTTCACGTTAGTTCATACAGGCACGTAGTAAGGCTAGTCACAAGGTCTAGCCCAGGGGTGTCAAACTGCGGTCCTCGAGGGCCACAATCCAGCATGTTTTAGATGTCTCCCTCTTCCAACACCCCTGATTCAAATGATCAGGATCGTTATCAGGGGTGTTGGAAGAGGGAAACATCTAAAACATGCAGGAT
>OMNN01025025.1:0-10792 GCA_900302755.1 Chromis chromis
GTATTTAACGGACTATTAATAGTCAAATTGCACATTTGTAAATACAACTTTATAGATGTATGTAACTGCCTCATGCCGACTTTATCTGGCCTGTCTGCCACTCTCTCTCTCTCTCTCTCTCTCGCTCTCTCTCCCTCTCTCTCTCGCTCTCTCTCTCTCTCTCTCTCTCTCTCTCTCTCTCTCTCTCTCTCCCTCTCTCCCCCCAACCGGTCACGGCGGACGGCTGCTTTTCTCAGAGTCTTGGGTCCGCTCGGAGTTTCTTCCCAAGAGGGAGTTTTTCCCCGCCACTGTTGCTTCTGCTTGCTCTGGGAAGGGTTCTGTTGGGTTCTATCTTTTCTTGTGAAAGCGCTTCGAAATGTCTGTAGATGTGATTAAGCGCTTTACAAATTAAAGTTGATTGATTGATTGATTGATTGATTAAAAGAAAAGGCTCCTTTCACACAAGTGATGTCAGCACTTACAAAAGCAATATGTGAAATTGCACAGGTGCACTCATCTGAATATTACTTTTGTAACTGTATAAAAATGGAGTTTATGAAGGCAAAGCATTCGGGAGCAGGTCGTGTCAGTACAGGATTTATTCAGTATTATATATCAGTCACCTGAGATCTTGAAAACAAACTCTGCTGTGTGATATTTTTTTCCTCCGGAAAATTCTAAACATAAAAATTTGATGCCTTTTCCATCCAAAGCCGTCCACAGAAACACATGATGATCACAAAAGCATTGATCACAGAGTCCAACAAATATTTGCACAATTCAAGAAACTGCCATAAACATTTAATGAAACTGTGAGCTGTCTTACCTTAAAACAAACCTTTCATCCTTCTTGGGTTCTGCACAAAACTATCCACCTTCCAACTAATGGCTCATTGGGCATTCTGAGCTAACCAGGAGAGATGTAGTTTGAAGGAAAATCACATGATGGAAATATGCGGTTTGTTGTTATAAAAACAAAAACTGCGCTCTCCATGATGGTTAATAATGAACTCAGTCCCTACTCCTGCACTTTCAAAATTGCACTGACTCTTGGAGGAGCAACAGTATTTTCAAACTTTAAAAGAACTACCGAAGGATTAATAAACTAATAAATTTAAGTCTAATAAATAAGACAGGAGGGACTATGTCTCTCGGCTGGCCTGGGAATGCCTCTGGGTCCCACTGGTAGAGCTGGAGGAGGTGTCTGGGGCGAGGGAAGTCTGGGCATCCCTGCTTAGACTGCTGCCTCCGCGACCCGGTCCCGGATAAGGGGAAGACGATGGATGGATGGATGGATGGATGGATGGATGGATGGATGGATGGATGGATGGATGGATGGATGGATGGATGGATGGATGGATGGATGGGTGGATGGATAAATAAGACAAAGGTTTACACAACATACCATTGCTCGGGCCATGGTGGCAGCAGGCTAAGCAGGGTATTCCAGATGTCCCTCTACCCAGTTCTGCAGCTCCTCCTTGGGCATCCCAAGGTATTCCCAGGCCAGATGTGATATGTAATCCCTCCAGCGAGTTCTGGGTCTGCCCCAGGGTCTTCTCCATTTGGGGAGAGGGGTCCGGCAAACCTCTAAAGGAATGCACCCAGGAGGCGTCCTAAACAGATACCTGAACCACCTCAGCTGACTCTGACTCTCGACTAAAGAAGGAGCAAGTCTACTCCAAGCTTCCTCTGGATGTCCGAGCTCTTCAACCTTTCTCTTATGCTGAGCCCAGCCACCCTACAGAGGAGCTCATTTGTATCTGCAACCTTATTCTTTCTGTCACTACCAAAAACTCATGACCATAGGTAAGGGTTGAAACAAGAACCCAATCCTTTGCCTTGGTCTAGTACAACAGTACTGGCGTTGCACCAATACGTCTGTCCATCTCACACTTAATTTTCATGCTACTCGCGAACAAGATTCTGAGACACCATAACCATCCTTTACTTTGGGCAATCTAAATCAGCCAAACTCAAACAAGATTTTTACAGAATATTTAATATTTTCAGAAACACAAATTGTATTTTTTTGACCTTAAGAAACTAAAGTCAGTCATTTTTTCCCCCTAAGATTCTCTCAAACTCCACATTTCCAGTTTACAATGGAGTCTTACTATTAAAAAAGTCCCATGACCCAGCTGAGATAACGCTGATCATCATCAAGGTCATTGCTATAAAACCGTAGTCAAACTCAAACTTATGGTTGTGAGTGGGATGGCCCCAGGGTTGGTTCTGTCTTCTCCTCTCTGGTTGACTGTGCTCTTTCTTTTGATCTGCAAAGTCAGATGGTCGAACAAAGTCATTGGCCCAGTCCCGATGTCAACCCTAAGGCCGAAGCGCAAACCTTCACAGACTCTACTGACATCACAGCTGTAGTGCTAAGTGTGTGAGTTTGTGAAGGCTTGAAATGGTTAGAAAAAAAAGGTGAAACTAGACTTGCCTTTAGAAGATGTTGCTAAGAATCAACCCTTTGTTATTAAAAGGTGAACTTGGACTTGTGTCTCATTCGCAGTTTGATTAGTTGCCCAGTTGATCACTCCCTTTTTGCGGTATTATAGTGTTTATAGATTTTCAGGAAAGCCATGAACATATGTAAATCCTATGTGGGCATTTTACTGAAAATGCAGACAACTCAGGGGTCAGGACAACCATGTTTGTATGCCACCAATTTGGCTATGAACTATAGGCAATACCCTCAGGAGAGTCTGCATATAAGTGGACTCACAGAAAGGGCACAATAGTGCTGAAAAGTCTGCATCAGAGCCCTGCACCTGGCAATTTGACAATGGGACAGTCCTGAGCCCTCACCAACTTAGCAGAAATGCACTCCAAAGTCACTGAGTCTGTAAGTTTGGAGATTAGGTTTGGACTCACACACTCCATACCTCCCATACAGACATTGCATACACTACTTACCTGCTCACTGTTATACTCTATTTGTTTATCATATATTTAATGAAAACATTAAGCATTTATTTAAGAACTACGTGTGGTATCCTTTCATTGTCACACACTTCCGAGTTGGGGTGCAACAAAATTGGGGCAGGTCCATAAAATGTTTAGTTGAGTTTTCTCTTCTTGAGTTGGAAACATTTTGAGAATTTGCTGCCAATGTCAAGTGTAGTAACTGAAGTACTTTTTGTCTTAGAATAATAGTATTTGGTGCTTGCTTTAAGAAGACGTTTGCTTGTAGTAGATTTGGGAGGTTACTATTGTTTGTGGTTGGGATCAGCTGTCTGTAGTGTACATGAGTTGGGGTTGCATGGTTTGTTTAGTTGCCTAGATTGTTAGGGGTAGACCTTTAATCCTGTCTTCTGGGGCTGGAGACAGTTTTTGAAATTTAGTGTCATGGAGACAGTGTTGATTGTGGTGCACGTGTTAGAAATGGAGCTTCTTACCTTGTAAGATGTAGGAATGTTTCCCAATTGCTTGTTCATGCTCTACAAGCAATTGGCAACATGAAGACTTGAGATCAGTAAATTAGCGTAAGTTAGCGTGTTAGCTTGAATTTTAATTGCATCTCTGAAATCAGTGCTCTCTTGTTTGAAACTGAGCATTTTGGTGATGATGATTGAGGGAGAAAATTGTGAAAGGAAGAAATTAAAAGTAATTAAAAATACTTCAGTTGAAAATGGTGGTTTGCCTGCTATATTGCAGAGTATAGGTGACAATACATGTAAAACTGTCTTGGTTAAGTGATACTGAGGAATTAAATTTGTTTGAGTTGGTTTGATCATAAATCTGTTCAGACCTAATTTCAGTACCACAGTTTAATTTGACCCATTAAACAGCCCAAACATATGGCATAGAAAACAGAATAGTATGAGTTTGCTTCTATTTATAGGACATCTCTGAAACTGTTGTTGAAAATGCATAAAAGTTTTAATTTAGCCCTGCTGAGCTGCGAAGCAGAAGAACCTGCTGGTTCTTTAATTACACAGTGAATCCCCTTTTAGGAGTTTTCTTACTAATATCCCTTATGCTAAAAAAAATAATGATTCCTGAATAAATAAACTGTACCATAACTCCATGTTATGAACATACATTTAAACATCTGAATAAAGTTGAGTTTCTGGGTATTAATACAACAATGTCATTGTTTTCACCCGTGGTACATGACTCTCCAATTCAGAATGCTTTTGAATTCATCTAAAATTGACCCAGAATACACAATGTGAATAAATTATTAGGTTTTCACAAAGCATCATTTTTATTATCCACTTCCTGCCAGCAGCTCAACATGTACTGTCTTTTTAATGCTACCTAAGGTTTCTGTGTGCACTTTGACTTTTCTTTAACTATGTTTTCTTGCACAGATCGTCATCTTTTGTGCTGATAATAAATAAAAGTTTAATATGCATTCAAGTCTTGGGAGGGCTGCAGTTGCCACCTAACTTCTGTGTGAAAATGAACAAGACTTTAATTTCTGTGACATTTGTTACCTCAAATGACCACTTGGTTAGCCCACTAATAAAGTATTTTTTTACTTGTGTGCCACAATTGGTTTGGTTTATTAACCCGTTTACAGCCTACAGTATCATTTTTGTAATGTTTCAAATGGTATACATTCAACTATAAATCCAATGGCAAATCAACCCGTCTGAAGACACCTACCCAAACCATCTACCCAGGAGTTTGACAGAATCTTATCTGTCTGAAGTCCTCATCATGGACAACACTGTATTTGCATGTTCTCTGCATCTCCTGTGGGTTCCCTCCAGTTGAGGAATCAGTAATGGGTCCCAGATTAACCTGCCTGGAGACCAGCCTCCTGATAACTAGGCCAATTGAAAAATGAAATGTAAATCAATAGACAACTATTTCATGTATGCAGAAGGTGTCTTCCATCGTGCAGCAAGGTGAGCTGTAGTAGGTCATAGCCTTAAAACTTGCATAGAAAGAGTTAAATTTGCCAGAGAGGCATCAGTCCAAATACATGGACAATATTTACTGCATCTTACAAATAGCAGTGTCCTTGTTGTGGTCTGGTAATGCTAGATAGGGTGTACCATAGAAATTGACATTTTTCTGAGTAATTTTAACACTGACATGACACTTACTTCATCAGACTGGACAAAGGCATTTATCTTTGCTTCTGATTTACTACATGGAAAAACATTCCCTCACAACTATTTATATTCCTGAATATGTTTTGGATAAGACATACTGTAGGTGACACATGCATCATTTTATGTGCACAGTGACTTGTATCAGCTATTATTTAAGCTGTTGATGGCATTTTGTAGTTTGGAAAAAAAGCAAATTGCATTTTGTATACCAGACTAAGCCAAATTCATCCTTGAGTGCCTTAGCTGTGTTTACCTTTTCATGAATAGGACATACAGAGCTTATAAAAAGTAATCACCCCCCTTAGAAGTGTTCACCTTTAAATGCTTTTAAACATTGAATCATGGTCAATTTAATTCTTTTTGAGAAGAATTCACACAAAAAAGGCTCTTTTGTGGCAAAACATCTGTGAAAACAGATTTCTACAAAGAAATGTCAATTTAAAATAAGTGACTGAATGAGTATTCACCCCCTTCAAATCAGTATTTAGTAGATTCACCTTTGACTGCTATTACAGTATTATGCCTGTGTGAGTAGCTTGCAATCAGCCTTGCACATCTGAACACTGCAGTTTTTACCCATTCTTCTTTGCAAAACTGCTCAAGCTCACTCAGGTTGCACAGGGAGCGTGACGGAACAGCGATTTTCAAGTCCAACCACAAATTCTCAACTGCATTGAGGTCTGGGTTCTGACTCAGGCGGTCCAGAACATTCACTTTGTTGTGTTGAAAGCAATTTCTGTGTAGCTTTGGCTCCGTGCTTTGGGTCAATGTCTTGCAGAAAAACAACAAGCAATGTACCCTCTTCCTTTACGGTATGGGCGTGATGCTGAGAAGCATTCCCACATCATGATGCTGCCACCACCAAGCTTCACTGTGGGGATGGTTTGTTTGTGATGATGTGGAGTGGTTGGTATCTGGGAAAAGCTCAACTTTTCGTCTCATCAGACCAAAGAGTCTTCTTACAGTTGACTTTAATGGCTTTCTATTTGCTACTTTCCCATAAACCTTTTACTGATTAAGAACAGGCAATAGTTGTTGTATGGACAGTCCTTCATATCTCAGCTGCTGAAGCTTGTAAGTCCTTTAGAGGAGTCATAGGTGTCTTGGTGGCCTCCCTTTCTAGTCTCTTTTTTGAACGATCACTCGGTTTTTAAGGGCGGCCTGCTCTACGCAGATTTACGCATGTACCATATTCCTTCCATTTCTTAAAACTGGGCTCCAAGGGATATTCACTGACTTGGATATGTACTTGCATCCATCCTCTGACTTATGCTTTTCAATAGATTAGATTAGATTAGATAGAACTTTATTAATCCCTTAGGATGGTTTCTTCAGTGAAATTAAGGTTATAACGTTTTTACAGAGTTGCTTGGAGTGTTCTTTTGTCTTCATGTTGTAGGTATAGCCAGGATTACTGATTTACCAGTGACTGGATGTTCCAGATACAGGTGTCTTCATACTGCAATCACTTAAGACACATTCACTGTGCTCAGATGATGTCCATTTCACTAATTGTGTGACTTCTAGCACCAACCAGCTGCATCCATGTTAAGTTAGGAGAGTCACTTTAAAGAGGGTGAATACTTCTGTAATTACCTGCTTTTAATTAATTGACATTACTTTGTAGAATCTGTTTTCATTTTGACATGAAAGAGTCTTTTTTTATTAATTCTTGTCAAAAAATGAATGATATGGACCATGATTCAATGCTGAAAAGCAATAAAAGGGGAATTCTTTTTATGGGCACTGTATACTGATTTATGCCCCCTGTATCTTCAAACTTCAAAAAAGCCTTTCAGTATTATTTCTTTTGTGGAATACAAGGGTGCTGTTTGAAGCAATTATTCAAAAATATTTGCAGAAAATATTAATAGGATACAAGAAATGCATCAAAGCCTTTTCAATGTATTTTACAAAGGATCAAGAAAGCATTACATAGCCCTGGTGGCTGATCGAACAGGTGCTCCTGGAGTAAGACCTCTTGGATCTTGTTTCTTTGCCTTTCCATTATATGTGTACTTCATTACATATAACTTGGTAAATAACATTCCCTGTTGTCTTTTTTTTGTTAGATTGCTTTTAGTGGATTACAGACATTGAATCTATAATTACTGATGAATGCAATGTGAAAAAATTGTGATATGCAACACCCTAAGGGCCCTGAGAGAAATAATATGACAATATATCAACACACATTCTTGCAGTGCTTCACGGGTACTATGCAATGCTGTTTGCTAATTGGACAATGTATTTTAAGTCATAATTTTCTATTTTCTCTGCAGATTTTCAGTAAAAATTATAGATTTGTGTTAACAAGATGGAGATATTCAGATGTGATATCTCCGAAGCATTTTCTCAGTTTATGATTTTACATTTGTGTTATGAAGCACACAAACATGTTGCTGTGTATGCAGGATGTGTTTAAAAAATGTGTGTACTTATTACACATTTTTTTCATAAAATTAAAACGTATTCACAATGCAAAAAATATGGCCTCATGATTGATTGCTGTTTTGAAAATTATTATTATTTTGGCTTCACTAAATTGATGATTCGCCTTTCAGTTACTCACATGATTGACTTGCAGTGTTGTTTAACAGAGAACTGCTTTCATTAACAGTGGGAAGTGCCTTGACACACATTCCACTGTAAATAACCCTCTTTTCATCCTAACAACTTACTCCAGAAATCAAGGTTTTGAAACAGAAGCTGTGTGTAAATTAGAGGTAAAGGTAGTGGCCAATCAATGCTATTGTAGTCGGTTTTCCCCAGTGATTAGCATTTTGTTTGCAAAACAATGTAATGCATGCTACACGTGTCTGCCCAGAATAAACCTTGTTTTTTGGTATTCTGAAAAATTTTGACACGACTTCATAATCAGGGCTGCACGGTGGCTTGCTTGTTAGCACCAATGCCTCGATCCCTGGTTCACGTCCCGGCCTGGGCCTGGGATCTTCCTGTGTGGAGTTTGCATGTTCTCCCTGTGCAGCGTGGGTTTTCACCATGTACTCCAGCTTCCTCCCACAGTCCAAAAACATGCTGAGATTAATTGATGATTCTAAATTGTCCATAGGTGTGAATGTGAGTGTGCTTGGTTGTCAGCCTCTATGTGTAGCCCTGTGATAGACTGGCGACCTGTCCGTGGTGTCCCCTGCCTTCGTCTGAGTCGGCTGGGATAGGCTCCAGGACTAAGCAGTGTATAGATAATGGATGGATGGATGGATGGATGGATGGACTTCATAATAAAACAGAACTGAAATGTACATTAGATTAAATGATTGTGGTTACAATTGGACTATATAGTGTTTGGTAAAAAAACAGGAGACGTTTCTCAACACTTGGATTCTGACTTGTGCGAGTTGTAATTATTTCATTTATTTACTCTAACAAGCACCCAGCATCAAATTACCAAATTACATATAATTAAAAAGGCAGCTCAAAGTCATTTGAGTTTTAATCACCTGTTGATACAAGCCATTGTTATAGAAAATGTGGTGCGATGGTGTTTTACTTCTTTTTTCAGCAAGCAGAGCCTGATTATTGAGATTTTTGATGGACAAAATGATGATGGCATGTATTTATTCTGAGTACGCAGATGGTTTTGCATGACTAAAGCTAACACTGACGTCGTTCAAAAACTGTGAATAACCTAATTATTCATAAAAATGATACCTCTCATGTGTAATGCATGTATGTAGTGTATACATGTGAGATTTTGCACATTCCCAGGCCAATAATGTGCACATTCTTTCTTATTTAAATAACATTGCAAATACTTTCATTACTTTGTAAAAGCTTTGTTTTGCTAAACTTGCTTCTTCTTGCAACACTTGCCTTTTGAAAATCTTTTATCCTACTTTAACCTTTCTTCTTCTCAGTGTCACTGATTCCAATACATTAAGCAAATGTGGGTCACAATCAAAGCCCTTTGTTACCCTTGAAGTGACTTTTATACTTACTTTTGATACTTGTTGATATCATCTTGAAATATTTTTCAGACCTACATTTCAGTTTTTTTGACAGGTGACAAAAAGCTGTCAAAAAAAATTGATTTAAACATTCACTGCTCTCTATTGACACTAATGCATAACTGTACAAAGCTAAATCAAAGGCTACTGCGACCTGTTTCAAGTCATGCATCACGCTATTGTTTCTGGAAAAACAAACAAACAAACAAAAGAAAAGAAGAAGAAAGTATTTTTTATCCACCATAATGTTAATTGAGATTTGTGTTCACCTGTTGATAAAATGACAAGCGCAAAGGTGTGTAAGCAGTTCTAAATGTGTCCCATGCTGTGTTACATGCTCTCCTTTTTGAAAGACGAAATTAACCTGAATGCATTTTCTTCTCCACTACTTTAATTTTCACAATTTCTCCTCTCAGTTAGAGAGCTAATCAGTCCTCTTAGAAACGCTCTACTTTTTTCATCTGCTCGGTGAGCGCGTCCATTCGTCCGCGGGGGTGGCGAGCATCATCCCATTTCATAAAAGTGACACGCAGCCTGATATGTACTCCCACGTAGCGAGGACGTTTAAACGACGTTTTAAAATCACACATTTATCCCGTTTTTGCCAAGTGATGAGACGAGATTAGACCACAACGCGGACTGTTTAGTTGCCCGCCGCACGCTGCGCACCCCTCCGCCGGGCCGCGGTGGGATCGGCTGGAATAACCTTGGTGTGAGCCCGTTGAGCGGCTGGAGAGCAGAGCGAGAGGCTGAACGGTACGGCGGCGGAAGATCAGCGACTGCTGGCGTGAACATGGCGGAGACCGTACGCTCGCTCTTCGAATACCGGGACCCACACTGCCTGGACAGCGACGGAGAGGGCGTCAAACCGACACCGCCGCTCCGTGGGTGAGGAAAACCGTTAACCGTGACACATTTAGTAGCGGAGAACTGCTCCGTGTTGGTGTTTTGCTGCCCAATGACAGCCAGACTCGGGTGGGTGTGTGCGCGCATGTATGTGTGAGGGTGTTTTTGATGGAGCTAAAGTTATAACGACACGTTATTCGTCAAGTTTGTCAACGAGCGAACGTCAATATGAACTGAATTATATGATAAACTCGCTTGTTTCGCTTCCTGCTTGCGTGTTTTGTGTGTTTGTTTCGCGAGCGTTAATTCCACCTTACAAAGCAGCACCGAAAGAGGCGTGTGCGCGCGTGCACGAGTTTGTGTCTGTTGTGTCTGACAGTGAAATTACCTCTTGGTTGTGTTATTGAGTGACAAGGTGAGGAAAAATTACATGATCAACAAAACCCCCACAATCAGAGCAGAAATAACGCGACGTGGACCCCTCACACTTGTTACTTTTTCAGGCAGACCCAGAAAGACTGATGACAAGATGTTGTGTCTCAAAGTGTAAATAACAAAAGTTTTCAGGAATGTGATGCAGTTTCACAAAGTTGTGCAAAATGTTGGATATTAGCATGCTGTCAAAGCTGCCCTGTGTGTGTGTGTGTGTGTGTGTGTGTCTGTAAGTGCGGGCCCGCGCTTGTGTGTAGTGTGCGCGTTCATGTTTGTGTGTGATTGTGTGAGAGAAAGGCACACACACACACACACACATACACACAGGGAGGGGAGAGAGCGTGAGAGAGAAAGGAGCAGCTCTGTGTGGTGTGTGTGTGTGTGTGTGTGTGTGTGTGTGTGTGAGACAGAGATGAGGAGAGGGAGGGGGAGCACAGTGTGTGCATGGAGTGTGTGACAAAGAGAACAGGAGTGAGTGTGTGTGTGTGTGTGTGT
>OMNN01025026.1:0-11465 GCA_900302755.1 Chromis chromis
ATATATATATATCAAAGGGAGCACAGTGGAAGTGTAACAGCCAAATCTGTGGCAAATTTAAAATGTTTCAGAGCTATGACTACATTGCCCAGCCCCACTCCGACATAGGTAGACGCACTACATACAGATTGTGTGCGAACAGGAAGCGATACAAGCTGCAGCTCTGTCGTTACCATAGCCAATAACACCAGTTTCAGTACTGAACCTATGCACTTACTTCCCTGAGCATGTTGTTCTACAGGCCGACATTTTCAAATATTAAATGTGGTCTAAATACGAGCAGCCACGCACCAACTTTTTTTTTCATCAGTTAAACTCTGTTTGTATCAGAAAGGGAAAAAGAGATTCTATTACCAGATAAAAACACGAATCAGTCAGTCAGCCTGGCGTCACCTCAGTATTTTCAATCTCAGTCAAACTAACAAAGTTGGGAAATCAAAGTGGTGCCACAAGTGAAATATGAAAGTACTTTGCTTAGAGAGCTGACAACCAACCAATACCACAATCACTGCTATAAAACTGTCCCAGTAAAGAGTCACAGCGGCACTCTGCTTGAAGCCTTCCGTTTCCTTTACTATGGTATCACAGCACCCTTAAGTCCTGTTAGCAATGTCACAACTTCACAAAGATGAAAACACTGTATGATGGTAACAGAGGCAACCTGCGTTTTGTAAATACAACAGCCCACATGCCTAGTCTGCCCTATGTGCACCTCTTTGTGTCCTCGCTGGCCTCCACTGTTGTGAATGGTCCTGACTTGACTACAGGCTTGTAGGGGTGTGTGTGTGTGTGTGTTAAAGAGGAAGGCTGCCAGAGCTGTCACTCCGGCCTGAAAACAACCACCCTGCATTCTGTTTAGAGCCGCAGCCACAATGACCAACACCCTCAAACTGCAGCGCCGGAGGCACACAGATGGAGCTACAATGGGGCCTGTATGTTAGTGTCTATATGCTTGTGTGTGTGTGTGTGTGTGTGTGTGTGTGTGTTTGTGTGTGTGTCTCTTCACTGTCTTGAATGAGACCCTCTTGCACAGACGCACACAAACCATACACGCCCCTTTCCTGGTTTTCAGACACGCACAGGGGGACAATCTGGATTCTCACTCTAAACATAAGCCTCCCTCGGGTCCTCTCCCCAGTTTCCTGTTTGGGCCCTGGACTGTGAATCCAATTGGCTGCTGGGTCTTCGGCACAGTGGAGGAACCGCTGTCAAAACAGTGACATGCTGTGGAGTTTCTCAATAGACCCTTGCTAGGAGGACCACACCCCTGCAACTATGGGCTCTTCCCAACCCACAGGCAGCCATCTTGGCTCTAAGATAGCCTAACAGCATCTAGGTTGAGCACAATGTGAGCAACCTGACACTTCAGAGACAAACGGTGAGGATGAATGGAAGATTCAAGGCTCTGCCCCCGGGTAAGCATCTGTTAGTCGAGCCAAACCGTCACTAGCTGTTTTAAAAGTGAACAAAAGACATGAGCCCCATGCAAAATCATAAAAAAAAAATCAGGTATGAAGGAAACTCTGCCTGCAGGATGTTCTGTTTGTAAACACCCACAAGGTTTTTCTGTTGGTGACAGCACTCTGAGAGGCAGATGATGTCAGCCCTGAAAACCTGTCAGTGCCCACGCTTGCGAAACATTCCACTGACTGAGTGACAACCAGCAACCGCTCACACACACAAACACGTAGACAGGATGTATGAAATATTTAGACGCAGGAGGAAACTCCACTGTACTGCAGAATTCCTGGTATTCTTAGGATCGAGGACTGTTCCTTCTTGATGTGTAGCCAAGTGTTTTCTGTTAGTCGTTTAGTGGCGGCACACGACAGCTGGGAAAATGATAACAGAACCACAAAAATATTGTATGCATGAAGCTAGAAATCTGAAGTAACCCACTCTAAACTTGACCCTGACAACTTTTACTGATGCCACAGGCGACGCTGATTATTGCTTAGTGATTTCTAGGGCTGTTCCGAATAGTAATTGGCGTCCTTTGAATATTCGGGTCCAATTAATGACCACTATTCGAATATTCTGCTGGAGCTGTAGCAGTGGGGGTGGGGGGGGTGTACTAGAGCCTCGGCAACGCTCGGGAGTGCTCGGCGACCATTCTAATATCAATATTATTATCCGAATACCACCACAACGAACGAATATTCGGATATTCTGGACCAGCCCTAGTGATTTCAAGAGAAACAACAATGAAATCTCTCTCCCATCTCTTTTTGGGTCTTAGCAATAATATGTGAGAAACCAGACAAAAACAGAAGAGCAACAGACAGCATTAAAGATTGCGCAAAGGCACACTGAGCAGACGATGTACTCAGGAAGTTAATGATGATGGAGATGATAATAGTGATGGGAATAATCTTGCTGCAACTGGAGAGGTTTACCACAACAATATACCTCCATCGAGAAACTTAGCGTGGAGTGAAGTTCCTCTAAACAGTAAGGCAGCAGGAGAGGAGCAAGGCCAACAATCATCATCACCCTTAAGTGTTTGGTTTTTACGAGGCATGGGAGCCTTGATCCATTAAAGCCCGTGTGGCTTTAATGTCTGGTTCCCAGATGCTTTTTACAGGCTTGTTCTGCTCTGCATTGCATTCAGGCACCGTAGAACAGGAAGGAGAGTTTCTGCAGCGTTTGCAGTGTCCACGTTATAACATCCTGTATTCACCTCCTTCTGAAAAAAAATACAACATGCAATAAGTGTATTCATGCAATCAGAAAAGTGATGTATGCTGCTCCAGCATCATCAAGATAAAAGCCAGCCCTCTGCCTGCTTTTAGCCACGGAGGACTTGTCATGCTACGATTTGCCTCTTGAATAAATCATAAGCAAAAATCCACTCTAAATAAAAGACTACCATGTTACAAGTTGCATGCTTCCATCGGATCGGCGAGTTGAATATTTCATGATTAAACGGGCCATTATACTGCAAAGATCTAGGCCAAGGCTCAGGCTGAAGGGAGGGGGGCTCAGATAACGGTCCAAACCCCGTCCCAACAACGCAAGGGAACAGAGCTCCGGTCCGAGGGGGCTCAGGGAGGGGCAAAGCCATCTGGGTTAATCCACGTAAAACACAGACAAAGAAAACAAATCAGCAACTCCGACGTGGAGAAGCATCGATCTCTAGTTTAAAAATCACGCTTTGAATCAGGTCCAGGTGGATCTCAGCAGGGTTTTCGTTGCTGTGACTGTCCCATGTAACTGCTCAGGACCCTGCAGCCACAACACTGACAACTCGTTATCACACTCCGTGTAAAGTTCTGCTTCAAAATGTCACTTTAAAATGCCACTCTGAGTGAGCGACAGCAGGGTATGATGCAGTTGAAACGGCGAAACGAGTGAATAAATCCGTCTTAGGTCACAGTCGACCAAACAGCCAGCCCCCCTGACTGCTAGCCCGGCTAGCGTTAGCTCTTAGCAGATAAAGTTAGCCTAAGTTTGCTGTCAGCGGAGTGAGACAGGTTGTTTTGCTGAAGCTAAATCGCGTTAGAAGTTGAGGGTTGTAATGGAGTTGTGCATTCAGTGTGTTATCCAGTCAGAAATGCGTGACGCCGGCTGACAGACTCACATTCAAGTACACTAATCCCGTGAGGCCTGCGCGTCCCTGGTCTAAGTTAGAGTAACAGCCCGCTGACAGCGCCTAAAGTCGGTCAGCTGTGAAAGGCGGCCCGGCCCGTCCCCGCCTCCCTCCCCGCCTCCTGTTTACCCACAGCTAATAATACGCCGTTAAAGCTAGCAGGGTAGGCTAACTCAGGCACCCACCTCGCTTGTCGAGGTCGTAACCGACCACAACAAAGTAGTCGGCGAGCCTGGCCATCTTGGGAGCTCACGGCGACAGGCCTTTCTCGCTAAATCCTCTTCTCTTTTCGCCGTCAATAGTCCATTTACGTCCTGCCGGCGATAGACACATCACGGTCGACAGTAGCATCCTTCCAGCTGCACCCCGCCGCCATACTGTCAGTCTGCCTTGCCCTGACAGCGGAGAGACGCGAGTCTGCGCAGTGAGGGACTTCCAGGGAGGGGCTGCTCGGCAGGAATGTCCCATGTGGGGAGCCAAACCAGCTCAGGGGCCAAAAGTCTGACCAAAACCTATAATAAACCCAATGAAGTTTCAACAGTGCCGGCGCTAAAGGGGTGAAAGGTGGTGACGAATTTCAGAGCTTTAAAATGAAGAGGACCCACAAAAATCTAGTGGGACTGCTTTACTTTGAAATGACTATCCAAGAGCAGGGCTCATTAAACAGGGCCCAGAGTTACTTTATGTGCCTCTGACTCTCTGTAGAGAACACAGACATATTGTAGGTCACACAACAGTTTTAAATAGAGCATGCATTAGCATTTGTATGCACCTGAACCAAAACAGTGTCTTTTAAATCATACTTTTCATCACTTACCCAATCAATGAAAATGAACATTTGATATTTGTCAGAACAAGTGCAGCTGAAGCCATGAGTTGGTTGGCAGAAAATGAATCACCAATTATTTAGATAATCAACATTTTCAAGCAAAAATGCCATCCATTTTGTGATTCCAGCTTCTCCACTGTGAGAATTTTCTGCTTTTTGAATCTTATGTGAGAATAAACTAACACCTTTGTGGTTCAGTGTGATGACTGAGCAAACCAAATGATTTAACACCTTGGAATTAGAGAAGTTGTTATAATAAAAATTATGATTTTGACTATTGATTGGCATTTATAAAGCAATCGAGTAATTTACTCAATGACTAAATGATTGACAAGTTTGGTTCACAACCTGATGACCGAGTGATGCTTCCTTATCAGATGTGTTAACAGGAAAAGCTACTCTGTTCCTCCTACTAAATAAGCAAAGACTAGAGAAAGTCATGGAATATATAATTACTCCAGCAGATGTTTTTTTTCTCATTTCCTATATTGCAGCTGTGTGGAACCCCTCACATCCTGACCCACACAGAAACCTAGTGAATTTGGCATTTGTGAAGGTGCAGCTCAAACCTTTGCTCTTTGTGGTGCGTTCAGGGAGGAGCAGCATGGCAGGAATGTCCAGTGTAAAGGGCCAAACCACCGCAACAGGGACCATTGCAATTCTAACCACAACCTATAACAGTCTCAGTAGGCTCCCAATGGATTAAGTCAGATGTGATGTTTGTTGTGCTATTGCGCAGTAGAGCATACTGTACATCATAATTACACGTGACATGAACACACAGCTATTTCGATGAAAAGTGGACGTCCTTGTTTAGAAAAATGACGCTGGGTGGGTTGGATGATGTTTTTATGTTCAAGGGGGCTCTGAACTGGTTTGTAGCAGGTGGGTGATCTGCTAACCAAATCAAATAGTT
The DNA here is from genome assembly GCA_900302755.1 of Chromis chromis. NCBI lineage: Eukaryota > Metazoa > Chordata > Actinopteri > Pomacentridae > Chromis > Chromis chromis. Next base: position 5,335 of record OMNN01025026.1, read on the forward strand.
AACAGTAACCACTGGCTGTGCATAAAGATGGACAAGCCCTCTGTGACGTCACCCAGAGGTTTCATGAACGGTGGTTTTGAAGCTCAGTGTGGTGGCTCCGGCCGTCACCATCTTGGCAGTGTCTGACTCCTCCTAACTCCCAGCTAATCCAAAAATGAGCAAAGAGGAGGAGTGTGAGTGGAGCTGAGGCAAGCCATGCAAACATTTCTAGGCCATGGACTGTCCTATGACAGTACACACCTGTCAGCAGCCAAACCCTTAATTGTGCATGACTTTAACCCTTAATATGATTTAGATGGGTGAGTTATATAAAAATGTACCCCCTGCACAGTTGTCATGAATGTGGAAATGAGCCATAGAGACAAAAACTATTTTTTGTACCAGGCTACATTCGTGTTTATTTCTGCTGTAAAGTTTGACATTCTAATATGAGGGTCTATAGGGATTGACTCAGTTTTGGAGCCAGCTTCAAGTGGCCACTGTAGGAAATTCCATCCATCCATCCGTCATCTATACACTGCTTAATCCTCTGTAGGGTCGCGGGGGGGCTGGAGTCTATCAAAGCCGACTCGGGCAAAGGCAGAGGACACCCTGGACAGGTCACCAATCTATCACAGGGCTACACATAGAGACAGACAACCAAGCACACTCACATTCACACCTACAGACAATTTAGAATCATCTATTAACCTCAGCATGTCTTTGGACTGTGGGAGGAAGCTGGAGAACCTGGTGAAAACCCACACTGCACAGGGAGAACATGCAAACTCCACACAGAAAGATCCCAGGCGTCCTAACCAGGTTGCAAACCAGGGATCTTCTAGCTGTGAGGCGACAGTGCTAACAACCGAGCCACTGTGCAGCCCCATTGTAGGAACTTTGTAGAAACCCAATAACTTTATTTTACTTACGTGTCATCATGCTGAAAATGACCCAAGCCCCCAGTTAATTAAACTTCACAGCAATGACATTTAACAGGATGGAACTCAGTCATTTTCACTGATTTGTGTGAATTTATGAGGTCACTTAGTGCTTGTACATGTGTTAAATATGCAACAGGAAAAGATGTGGTAAAAGTTCAGCTGTAAAACATTCTGTCTACATTGTAGCTGGAACTTTAATAAAAGATGGAGCTATAATGTAGATCACGTAGGTTGACTTAGGGAATTAGTGCTCTGGGTGAAACATATAGTCATTTAGAGGCACAGTTCATGCCAAAATTACAATTAATTCATTAATTGAGGACTCACACTTCGCCTCAGTGCCAAACCACTTTAGGTAATGCAGCTTCAAGCAACATAAAATGTCACTGAAACAGGCTTCACCAAACTGCTTGTGCAGCATTAATCCAGGTTTCTGTTGCCAAACCATTTCCCAAACTTTAACACTGCATCTGGTTGCAGCATTTAGTAGCATACAAAGGATCTCATTGAGGAAAATACTGGGGATTATCAGCAAATGATAGAATTCTTTGGCTATAGAACAACTTGAATTATTTTAAGTATAGCTACAGAGAATCTTGGCACCATGCTGTGGTGTCAGTTAGAATGTACAGATAACATGTCAGTGGGATGTGAGGAAGGCCTGATTGGACACATCCGTGTGGCCTGTCCTTGGCTGTCAGCACTGTAACCGCCTCGGGAGAATTCAACACTTCCTGCGCTTTGACCTTTGACCTAAAGTGCTTATCACGCTCTGCTTCCAAACAATCCCGAGCATGAGATGTCACATTTTTCTTTAAGAGCTTTGTTTTCCCAACACTTAGTAAAAACTCGTCTCTCCCTTTCTTCTCACACAGTTATCTGAGACCCGGGGCCAGGCAGGACGAGGACAGAGCGGCTCACTGATAAACACAACAACCAAAGCTATGTTAACAGGAGATAACATGCATCTCAAGCCGCGTTGTGAATGCTATTTTTCAGGGGAGTCACCCTGAGGTCACCGTTGTGGAATTGATTCTTACAGTTAACGTTAACTGTATCTTAACCTTGAGCCACACTTTGACAAGTTGCCATGAAGGATGACAGCAGGGTGAGAAAGAGGGGGAGACAAGATGAGCTCAGTCTGTCTCAGACTATCCCCTCAGGACAAGGATACACACAGTAATGAAGTGGTCTCTGCTAGACAAACTTGAACTCTGCAAATAGTTACCACTAATGTCGCCTTTGACTTAAACAAACACGCGATGCATCTAAGTGGTCTTAGCTGGAAACTTGTGCTTTTGTTCTTATTTCATTAACAGAGAAAACACACACACACACAGATATTTTGCATTTCTATGACAAGTTATATTTAGTTCAAGACGCTGAAGCAAGTTACCACCTCTCACTCTCTGGAATAATGTGGGACTAGTCCAAGCCACTGTGTGCTCTGTTTGTTTTAGAGCTCAGGCCAAACAGTGAGGAGATATTCACTGAATTTAATGAGAAGTGTATCGGATTAGAATCACCGAATCTTATCGTCAAACCAAAGCACAGACTGGTGAGGGAAGTATGATTACTCAAGTACTGAACTCAAATAAAACTTTGACTGTTGGATTTTTATTTGCAGCCCCACCTCCAGAGAAGGTGCTCTGATTGGTCATGTCACACACAGAACACACAACGTTGCTGCTTCATCAGTCTGTTAGAGTGACATCATTCTGTCATTCAGACATCGGCCACTGTTATGTTAATATTCCTGAAAGCTCATCTGTAAATGGTAACTGGTCTGCACTTACATAGCACCTTTCTATCTTAGTGGTACTCAAAGCGCTTTACAATGTGTTTCTCATTCACACATTCACACACCAATGGCCACAGAGCTTCCATGCAAGGTGCCTGCCTGCCATTAGGAGCAACTTCGGGTTCAGTGAGTTGCCCAAGGACACTTCGGCATGCGGAGGGGCCGGGGATCAAACCGCCAAGCTTGCGATCAGTAGACAACCCGCTCTACCACCTGAGCTACAGCCGCCCTGTCTGAGGTGAAGAAAAGTACAGTGTGACCTGCTCTCCAAGGATCGAGGATCTGATCTGATAAGTTATAGTTATCCCCAGAAGCAAACTGTGTCTTTTGCCCTCTGTGATGTTTTTCGATCAATGTTGGTGCTGAAACATGGAAAAAATCTCACTCAAATCACGTCACATAGCTTCAAGTAACGTCCCTTGTGTGTGCCAGTCTGTAAATGTAACTGGATGCAGGTCAGACTTGTGACGTATTGAAAGCAATACAGAAATGCTACTATGTCTGACCTAGTAAGATTTTAACAATCACAGAAAAATGCTTCTTCAGACACAAATCTGACATGCTCAGATTAACAAAAATGACTGCATGCCTGAAATGGGCTTCATAAACAATCTCGTTCTTTCCTACCTCCACTACATTCATACATATCTTGACGTGTTACCACTGCTTAAAACTAGTGTGAAACCACAGGCACAAAGGCCACATGCACATCCTCACACACAGAAGGGGGATTCTAAACAGCTCCACAGCACTTCTACAGGTCAAAATCTCAATGGGGAACCTTTAAAGCTCACTAAATAACCCCTAATATGCCTACTGGTTGCCTGGCAACCCCACAAGATTGCAGTAGCGTGGCTGCGCCCAGTGAAGAAATAATCCAGCACATAACATTAGGTAACCCCACAGATTAAACAAACAAGCAATGACATGTTAATAGTGAGCTCCAAAGGCACTTGCAGATGGATTTTGTTACCCTTGGACAAAGACAGGCTAATTAGTTGTTTCTGGATTTAGTGTATATGCTAAGCTAAGCTAACCAGCTGATGTGTACAACGGCGTCAGTATTCTCATCTAACTCTTGTCAAGACAGTGGATAAGCATATTTTCAAAATCGTAAAGCACTTCTTTATGAAGTTAAGATTGGGATTTGCATTAAGCACTTTTAGAATAGAATAGAATACAATTGAATTGAACTGAACTGAACTGAACTGAACTGAATTGAATTGAATTGAACTGAATTGAATTGAATTGAATTGCATAGAATAGAATAGAATAGAATAGAATAGAACAGAACAGAACAGAATAGAATAGAATAGAATAGAATAGAATAGAATAGAATAGAATAGAATTGAATTGAATTGAATTGAATTGAATTGAATTGAATTGAATTGAATTGAAATAAAGTGTAGTGCAAATAATTTGCAAGAGTGACAGAGTAAAGAAAAAATGGTGGAAATTCACACACACACACACCGATCAGGCATAACATTATGACCACCTGCCTAATATTGTGTTGGTCCCCCTTATGTGGTCTAAAATGCTCTGAACCATTGGGCATGGACCAGAGGACCTCTCAGGGTGTCCTATGGGGTCTGGCACCAGGACGTTGGCAGTGGATCCTTTGGGTTTATTTTCTTGTTTCATTGTTTCATTCAAATAGTTTATTAGAAAATAGCAAGCAATAAGTATGATGATCTTGCAAGTACAGAGTGGCATGTACTTAGTAGACTTCTAAAATATCCTGAAATAATTTAATCAGATCAATTCTGCATATTTCTAATTCACTAAATGTAAAGATTTTCAGACAATTTTACAACTTGAAAACATGAGTTCTCATAACTTGAGGCATTTTGAATTAAAAATGATGAGATTGCATGAATAAACAGCTAAAATAATTAAATTAAGCTTATAAGACACAAAAGTAGAATATAAGCAGACTTCCCAGGATGTCTTGTTAGACAGTAAAAACTGCCCACATACTCTTTTTGTTGCAGTTTAAGAAACAGACATGGTGGAAACTCACATTGTTTCCATGTTAACATCTTTAATAGATGTTTAATTAAGTTACAGTTGTTTCTTTTTATAATAATCAAAACATCGTCTTTGTATTTTCTCTAATAAAAACTCTCGTCTGCAACCAAAATATCTAAAACCTAAATATATAAAGTTTATTGAAATAGTTTTCTCAAGTTCAGATAATTTAACTCAGCTTTTTTTCTGCTTCCACAACTCATGAGATGAACTTATTAATAAGTGCAGTTGCAGTGAAACATTTACAGTGTAACTAATAGAAAGAGGAACTGCAGCTTTGCTATCTTAGTCTTCTGACATCATCATATGTTTTTAAAAAAAAATCTTTATTTGAAACCTTTTATGTCGAGGAATAAAAGAAGAGAGCCGGCGACATGCCCACCCCATCACTGATTCTCAGTTCTTTGCACATGCAGTCCAATCAGAGCAGAAAGCCTATCTCTGCAGGATGCAACCCCCATGTGACTTCCTGCAGACTAACCCACAGACAGGAAGCGGTTTGGACGCCTCTTGCACATCGCTGCGCTTTACAGGGCCACTCCAGCAGCAGACTTCCCCTCAGCACAGGTGAAACATAGAGCATGAAAACGCTCCATTAGACAAATGCTGCACCGATGAATTTAACTCTCCCGAGCTGAGACAAACAGATGCTTCCAGAGTCACAGTGATGATTTAATTTGATACTTTCACTGCACCAACACTTCCTGATCATGTAAAAACACACACAGACTCCACCATCCTGTGTATTACTGCGGTAATTGGAGATCCTCTATTTTTGCTTGCACAAAGGCAATGTGGCAAAGGACTGTGTACAGTAAACAGCTGCAAAGTTGAGGGAGTTGTAACTAATGTGTTTATACCCATAACACAGGGGCAAGATGCCCGCAGACAAATAAATATGGCAGGTATTTGCTATGTCTACTGTGCCATGAAATGATAAATTTGTGTCATATGGCAAGTTTAACCCAGGCTAACAACATTTATAAAGGGGTAAAGCAGCTAGTGGCAGGGGCAGTGGTGGCCTAGAGGTTTGTGAAGCGAACTTGTAACCGGTGGGTCATCGGTTCGAGATCCCAGACTGTCAAGAGGTTGAGGTGGGAAAGTGAGAGCGACCGCTTGCCCCAGTCACCACCACTGTGGGCCCTTGAGCAAGGCCCTGACTGCTCCCCGGGCGCTGCACCACAGCAGCCCACTGCTCCTAGTATGTATAGTTAAGGTTAACTTTGAATAGGATGGGTCAATGCAGAGAAGGAATTTCCCAAAGGGGATCAATAAAGGTTAGATTATGATTATTATTATTTGGGATTTTTCTGTCATTAACTGTTAAGCACCAATACACCAAGTCAAATTCCTTGTATGTGAAATCTACAAGTCTG
>OMNN01025029.1:6063-14216 GCA_900302755.1 Chromis chromis
CCTCCATGTAGGACAGAAATGTTTCACCACATATATGTGATCACACAGAATACATCTGTATTCATTTGCTTCCCTGTACACAAAAGGACCAAAGGCATAAGAGCAAAATGCCTGCACAGGATCCCCTCACTGGTCAAATGTATAGTGCTGTATGGCTCTCTTGGTGTACGTCACACATACACTTGTCAAGAATACAATAAGGGATTACCAGTGCCTGTGGTTACACCACTCAACTCTCAAATGTGCCTTTGCTTTTTCCTTTATAATGAGGGATTTATGCACTGCAGTCTTACCTCTATCCAGGGGCAGACTGACCATAGACTTCACCGGGCATTTTCCCGGTGGGCCGGTCCCAAAATGGGCCGGTGCTCTTGGTTTTATTTTTTTATTTTCTGCGCGGCCCGTGCTTTCTGGAATGGAATCATCCATCGGCCCATCACAGGCGCATCAGTGGTACATGAGTCACATGCATGGTCAGCCCCCCCAGCCCCTTCTATCCTCCCCCAAAATGGGCCAAACCAGCCTATTTAGTTCTTTATTTTCTGCGCAGCCCGTGCTCTGGATTGGAATCATCCAGCGCTGGTCCGACCCAGTGCGGCGCCCCTTAAGTTGGCGATTCGCATACTATATAGCGAGCAGCGTAGTAGGAAAACGTTTGAGCCAGAGTGTTTCGTATTTACGCGTTCTCAGTTGTTTTTCATTTTTAACATTCAGAATGCTGAACAACAGCAGGTATCAATCAACCCAGCTACCCTCCTCACTCATGGTGGCAAAAACATTCATAACCCCGAACTCCCATGGTGCATTGCAGCACGACAGTTCAGTCATTGGACCGGCTCTGTGATCGCTACAGTAAGCTTACAAAAGAAATCTAATAGCATTGCTTTGTAGTAATAATAATTGGGCTTTGCTTTACATTTTAATCCATGTGAGCTTTTCCATTTTAAGAGTTAACAGTAATAACTAGTTTTAATATTGTAGCGATTGAAAAGCGGGTTGCAAGTACAGGACTGTTGTGCTGCAATGCATTATGGGAGTTCGGGGTTATTAACAGTGTTGTCAGCACCATGAGTGTGGAGTGGAGTGGGCTTGATGGCTACCTGCCACCCACCACCTACCACCTATCGTGTGTACATGCGTGCGTGCTGTGGGCTGGTCCAAACAAAAAATGCCCGGGCTGAATTATTGTCCCAGTCCACCCCTGCCTCTATCTATCTAACTGCTGTTGGACTGTTCTTGTTCACAGTATCATCACATCATGCAATGATATTCTTGTCACCTGAAGAAACGTTGCCCTTCCTTTTCTCCTTACATATGCACAAGCATCATGATCATCAAATACGTACTGTCAACCATCATTTCTGACCTATCGATCTATTAATCGATTCATCTAAATGCAAAAGTCACTTGAGTCAGTGTTCCCATTTAAAGTGTAGCTAATGGAGTAGTCTTTTGTGATGGAAGCTCCTGCCATCCTCCTTCAGAGTCTCTTAAATCTTCTCCCCTTACCATCTTGACACTAAATCAGAATGACTTGGACCTGCTCAGCATTTGTTACATGCCACAGAAACTGATTGGGTTTTAACTGCCTAATTGCACCATGCAGTGCACCTGTGTGGAAGCATCTGCATTTGTTTCTCTATCCTATCAAGTGTTTTGAATATTTTTACATAACATATACAGAGTCAGAAGTTGATTTCAGTTCAGTTAAAATTGCATAGTAGGAATCTGCAATAATCTCTCTTGTTCTGATGTATTTCTAAAATATTCCCAGAATAATATTTTCTAAAAATAATAATGATAATAATTTTAAAGCAAGATGGAAATTTAACAAAGGGAACGAGTATTTAACAGGTTATATGTTTATATTAAACACAGCTCAGATTGTTTTGCATTCAGAAATGGACTAACTAATGACGCCCATATTTAATTGAGTAATTGTCCATTTGCACATGTAAGATTAAAATGTGTTCATGGACTGTAGTTTTCATCATTAACATTTTCACATCATGCAAGCAGACAGAACAATACCACTACTAAACATTGTTTTGCTTTATTACTTGTGCAGTGTCCATTCCATATGTTTCTCTTTGGAATGTTAGTTCAAGCCATCTTCTCTCTCCTAAATGGCAAAATTAAATAGAACAAATATTTTAAAAAACCAAACAAACAAAAACAAACCATTTTTGATTTTAAAACACTGTGGTTGTTACTTGATGCGTCATCAGTCAGTACATGAAACCCTATAGTTTCTTTAACTATTACGTAAGTGATCACTACTAACAGAACAAGTTCTGCGTGATAATAATCCTAATCACCTTCTGTATATCAGACAGTATCATACATACTGCTGCAGTCGACAAAGCACTCTCGGATCCTTCCACTTCAAATGCTTGTGCATAACAGTTGTAACAGTGTAATCAGCCGTTTCCAGTTTGCAGTGCTTACAGAGGACCACACTGTCGGCTCTTTGTTTAAAATACACCCACGTTCTAGTCCATCATGGACAAGGTTTTTTAACTGCAGTTGTCTGGGTGAATTCATAATCTAGGAGGGCACATTCATCTTTGCTATGTGTTGTTGTATTGGATGACATCGATGAGTCTCCTGAGCTCTAACGTAGTCACGACTGTTTAAAGTTTCTATTTTTATGTTTCGCAAGAACTGCTCATCCAAACAGCTTCACACTCGGCAAGTGTGTTGTTGCTGGGGACACAAGGAAGTGCAGTGCTATGTGTCAAGGAGATCGGATAAACGGCTGAAGAGAAACACAAAGAACACACTCACAGACTCACAAAGAGACTCCAAGAATTGATGCGACACATTTGATTATATATTTTTCTTCAGAATGAAGGTGTCCTTGAGCAATTTATAGTTTCCATTTTAAACAAGGCTTTGTAATGTCCTATAGCGTTTAAATGGTTGCCTCTAAGTTATTTGTTAGGGTATTGTTCAGTGGCAGATTCACAGGAGGCAGAGGTGGACTCTTGCAAACTTGATGCTCTAGTGAGTATTTGTGGCAGTACTGACGGAGTCAAAAATCCACCCAGTGCCACAGAGTGCCTCACTGATGTGTCTTCATGGTTTTTGTTCAACAAAAGAACTCTTTGGCACAGAGAAATAAGATCTATCAGATGCAGGTACTTGTTAGCTCCACTCATTGTTGGCTTAGGTCTGCACATGTTGTTTGTTGACCATAAATAAGAATATTGCCAGCCTTTTCTTAAACTTCTTAAACCACCATTTAAAACCAGACATAGGACCAAAGGTGGGATATCATGGCCTGCTAGACTAGCTAGACTAAAAGACTAGCTTTTGTATTTTAATAAATCACCAAAGCAAATGCTTTGTGTTCACTAAATGGTCTGCTCTCTTTCTATTAGCATCACATTTAGGCACGATGCACTTTGAGTACGAGAGCATTCAACACGACAGCATTCCACTGCATATTTAACACTGTGGGACCAGTGGAGGAAGGATTGCACTTTGTAAATAAGTAAAAAAAAACAAAGACTGAGTGTGTGTTTGTGTGTCTGTACGAGACAGACTAAGTTAGGGGGGTGGGTTACACAAGAGAGAGAGACCGAGTCAGAGAGATTATCCATGGCTAAAAGTGTAACAATGCTTCTCTGTTCCAAGTTGCATAATTCAAAAGCCATCCCCTTCCTGTTGTGTTGTGTTCTGCTTCGCTTCAGGCTGGGTCCTGAGACACTTTGCTGAGTTCTCCACGATTGAGACATCATTGTACAGAGGAGGAGAGAGAGAGAGAGAGAGAGTGTGTCTGCCTCCGTTTTGCTCGACCCTCATTGGAGCAAATCACAGTTCCATGTTTACGGCGCAGTAACCGTTTTTTCTTTCATTCCCAGAACACACTTTGCATTTTAATGAGGGCCTGGCCTGCATACTAAGTGCACATTAAGCCGGCTCTGTGGGGGTGAGTGCGGCGATACATCACGGTCAAAGTGAAGAAGCACTCTTCAAATTTTAAAGTGAACAAAAGCTGAAGTTTTTCAGTTCACGGGTGCAGGGGGGATTGAGAAGAGGGAAGGGAAGGGGAGGGTGGATGTAAGTAGATGTTGTGATGATTTTAAAGAGGTTATTTGGTTGCACTGGAGAGATTTGGGGAGGCTGAAAGCTGTTGGAGGGGGAGTGTGCTTTAAAGGAATAACAGCAGAGGTGGGGACACGGAGAAGAGTTCAATTTCAGGCTTCCTGAATAGTTTATTGTGAAGGTGATTACAGCTGAAGTGGTAGGCACTGAGTGTTGGTGATGAGAGGGGGAGAGGAAGACTGAGGTGTGCACACTTACAATAGACTGACCAGCGCCACACTGATTGAATCCACTATCTAATACATTCTAATTGTTAAAGTAAACAGTTTTTACAGCTATGTTCAAAGAAATGTACTAAAAGGAAATGCAGTGAATGTGACATGCAAGTTAATTCAGATGAAGATGTTGAAATGTGACTGGCAGTTACACTTCTTACAGTGAACTCAGCATGGTTTGTGTAGGAAGGACAACAACCAGACCCACGACTTAGTTCTTCTTTATTTAAGTTGATTGTAGTCATTAATTTAACACTTACACAACTTGATTTGTATACTATGATACACACCAAGACAGAACTTGCTTTAAAGGCCCAACATTTGCTTTCACATAATGTAAGACGTTAATGCAGTTATCCCCGGTGTGTAAAAAGGGCTAGAACAAGCTTCACTAGTTGTCAGTAGTTTCCAAGAATGTACATCTGTTATCCAACAGCATGGGTAAGGGTAATAGACTTAACCAGGTTGGTTAGAAAATATTTATATATTTTTATGTAAATGTGCTGAAGCAAGCATATTTAAGTACATAGTGCCATGGCAATTAAAACATTAGCTGTTGCCGGGATGAGTAAATCTTTTAGAGCCCACTTACAAAAGAAATTAAAGTCCCTTTCAGACATGGGACATAGAACATTGCTGGCTTTATCAATCCATTGAAGTGATGGCACTGTATACCGTGTCATGCAAGAGTATTTGTCCCCCTACACTTTTATTTTTTCCATATTTGTCAAACTTAAATGCTTCTGATCATCAAACTAATTTTAATGTAAGACAAAGATAACCCAAGAAAACACAAAATGCAAATGTTTTTAGATGATGATTTCATTTATTGAAAGAAAAGTGTTCTCCAGCCCACATTACCCTATGTGTAAAAGTAATTGCTCCCACATATGATCACTGCTATTCTTGTTGAATCTAAACATCACTAAATAGAACATGTCTGGTATTGTGAAGTAGCTAAAGGGTCTCAAAAAGCAGCACATGATGCCACGTTCTAAAGAGATTCAAGAACAGATGAGAAACAAAGTGATTGTAACCCTTTCCACACTGGAGTGGAGTCCCAGAGCATTTTGCAATGGCTTTGACATTTATCAGAGAACCACAGTGAGAGACATTATCCACAAATGGAGAAACATAGAACAGTGGTGAACCTTCCCAGGAGGCCGGCCTACCAACATTTCTCCAAGAGTGTGTCAGTATCTAATCCAGGAGGTCACAAAAGAACCCAGATGAACATTTAAAGATCTGCAGGCCTCACTGGCCTCAGTTAAGGTCCTTCTACATGATTCCACAATAAGGAAGACACTGGGTGAAAATGGCATCATGGGAGAGTTGCAAGCATCAAACCACTACTAACCAATAAGAACATAAAGGCTTGTCTGGTATTTGCAAAAAAATATCTGGATGAGCGGATCAGTGACCCGCAACATAACAGGAGGGTTCAGGTTCTGGAGAGGGAGAGTCAAAGTTTGGACTTGAATCAAATTGAGATGCTGTGACAAGATCATAAAAGGACAGTTCATGATTGTAAACCATCTAATGTGACCAAATTACAACTATTCTGCAGAGAAGAGTGGACCAGAATTCCTCCATGGTGATGTAAAAGACAGATCACAAGCTGTAACAAACATTTAACTGCAGTTGTTGCTGCCAGGGTGGCCCAACCAGTTATTAGGTTCAGGGGGACATTACTTTTTCACAGGGGTGATATAGGCTTTCAATAAATCTTCAATAAACCATAATTTAAAAACTGCATTTTGTGTTTTGTGGGTTATCTCTGTCTAATATTCATTAAAAATAAATATTAGTTTGATGATCTGAAACATTTAAGTGTGAGGAATATGCAAAAATAGAAGATCTCTGTAGGGGGGCAAATACTTTTGCATGGCACTGAACATTAGGCCCTTTCAGGCATTTTTCACTTTTCTGCTATTGTTCCTCACGGCTGCATTCACACAGACCACCCACAGTGCCAGAGAGCGCCGCAGTAAGCAAAATGTGTCATTCATGCGAGACTAGTCAATACACCAAGTGATGTACGGTACATAATAATGCAATACATTCTAAAATGAAACTAATAGCAGCTGATCAAAATGTCCACAAAAACAGTCCAGTTTACCTCGGATTTCTCAAACATTCATCCATCCATCCATTATCTATACACCGCTTTATCCTCTGTAGGGTTTGGTTGGGGTGGGGTGGGTTGGGGGGTGCTGGAGTTCCGTATCTGCTCCATGTACAAAGCCATTAGATTCACCAGCCTGCCTCATTAGTTTATTCTTGGTCATTTTCCTTGTCTTATCATACTAGGTTTTGGTTAGCATAGCTTAGTCTCCTTGTTCGTTTATTCCTTGTAGCTTTCCTATACTTGTCATACCTGCTTGTGGTTAGCCTGCTCTGTCACCTAGCTTTTAGTTTAGTTTGCTTCGTGGTTCACTCTCCTTATTAATTCACTGGACTGGTTTGTTTAGTTTATGTGTTTTTGACCCCAGTGTATAGTTGTGCACATTGTTTTTCATGTTCTCTAAACACCTTCTGCATGGAGTCCCTGCTTTCCTCGTCCCCATTAGTGTCTGCACCTGGGTTCTCCCTCAACAAGCCATGACAGCAGTAAGGTTTTATTATTATGGACATTTAATTTTGTTGCCTAAATAGATTTGAAATTGTAAAGCAAAGTGCATGAAAAAGGTGTGTTGTGATTTTGACAAATGTAATGTACCTAAGATAATAAAAAAGTAAGTGAACCCAATGGAATTAATAACCCCAATCAGGCACTTCCTGCAGCTGTGGATCAGACCTGCAGCAGGTCTGATTCACTTACTTCTTCCACTACCATTTTGAATGTTGAATGAGTGTGTTCAATAAAGACATGATAGTTCAGAATTTTTATTGTATTATTATTTTAGGTACATTATTATTACACAATACCCTTGACTTAGACAAAGATCAGATCACATTTTATGACAAATTAATGCAGAAAACCATGAAATTCCAAAGGGTTCACATACTTTTTCTTGCAATTGTATATCCTCTGGTATGTTCGTATGCCTTGGCATATTTCATAAATAATCATGGTGGGCCGCCATGGCCAATAATGCCAGAGCCACTTTTTGGTCCCAGTCCAGCTCTGGTTATCAGGTGGAAACCTCCCTTCAACGATGTTTCGCCTACTTAGTCCCACGACACCTCCACGAGGCTAGGAGGTGAACTCTGGCGTCCCAGAGTCGCCCCCCCTTGTGCCAGTTCATACTGCTCCTACACAATCCAACCAGCACTGCCACGTTCAACTGACCCAGGCCCGTTTAGGAGATGCTCCAGGTAGTGACCTGTGCCGATGCTACCACTTAGCTAACTGCTAAATGCTAATGCTAACTGCTAATTCAACCAGCACTGCCACATTCAACTGACCCAGGCCCGTTTAGGAGATGCTCCAGGTAGTGACCAGTGCCGATGCTACCACTTAGCTAACTGCTAAATGCTAATGCTAACTGCTAATTCAACCAGCACTGCCACGTTCAACTGACCCAGGCCTGTTTAGGAGATGCTCAAGGTAGCTAAATAGTAGCATCGACACTGGTCACTAACTGCTAACTGCTAATGCTAACTGCTAATTCAACCAGCACTGCCACGTTCAACTGACCCAGGCCCATTTAGGAGAAGCTCCAGGTAGTGACCAGTGCCAATGCTACTATTTAGCTAACTGCTAAATGCTAATGCTAACTGCTAACTGCTAAAATGTTACTAGGCTCTTACAGATGAGCTACCAGGGTGACCAGGGCAATCAGACATGCAGCCGACCTGTTTAGTTGCAATCAGATTTTAAAAAAT